>MNCI01028124.1:360636-373601 GCA_015680685.1 Gnetum montanum
CTAATTTACTAATTCTAAATGGATGTTGCTCTACTTAGGAGGTGGTAGGTTCCAAGCCTTGTACATATCATGGGAGATAAGGTTAACTTTGGAACCAGAGTCAAGAAGAGCTTTGCATGGCTCTTTTCTAGAAATCTATATATGGATGAGTGGCTTTCCTAGATCAGATCTTTTTGTAGGAAGGTTTCTAGCCTTAATCCAATTAGTAATAGCATGGGTTAACATTATAGTGTAGATCCTAGGTAGCACTTGGTTTGAAGGGCACTCAAAGGTATTTGATGTAGAGGATGAGGATGCTGGAGATGCAGGGTGATTAGTCATAGTAGGTTGTGAGGGTTGGAGAGGATTTTTGGGTGAAAAGAAAATTCATTTCCTTGATTGATTATCTAGACCACTTGGTTGAAAAACTAGTTCTGAGTGTACAACCATTGTAGCATTTTGTTGTTACAACCGTCGAGGAATTTCATCCTGCATGGATGGAGCATAAGGTAACTGAGTTGAAGGTGGAGGTGTAGGTGTAGGTGCAGAGGAATGTAGAGAATGATAAGGATTAAAATATGGGTTTTTTACTCAAGTAGATGGTGAATGTGTTTGGTGATACTCTGGAAGATAATAGTGGTTTTGGAATGATGCATGACTCACAAAACTTCTAGAGGATATGGGTTACTAAAAATAGTATCCATATGAATCTAGTTGCCTATAAGGGTATTGCTACCTTGGCAGTGGAATTCTCCATGATTGTGGTTGATACCATTGTTGGTATTTTTCATATGGTTGTGGAAGAGTTCCACTTGGATAGTACACCTATTATTGCTAGTGGAATTATCTTGAACTACCTTGAGGGTAAGGCAATCATCTTGGAGTTTGCCTATGTGCTAGGTGAGGATTCAATGCGTACACTCAAAACTCTTGTAAGTGTGACACCATAGGGAAACATCTGTTTGGGTGTTGATATTGATAGATGTCACATTTGGTTTCATCATTAGAGTCAAACTCCACAACTTCCTCTACTACAACAGCTTTTTCCTTACCTCTTTGGTAGGCACATTCAACTTCTTTTTGCCTCCTGCGATTACGATCACTATGTTGCTCTTTGAATTCTTCAATAATCTTTAAAGAAGTTTGAAAATTTTCATCCAAAGACTTTCATAACTTATCAACCTTGGTCAAAATGTCAAAAATAGATTTTTGGATGGGCAAGGTCTTCTATTCACCACTACATCAAGTGATGACTCCTCATCCCAAAATTGGACCTATCATTTTATTTTTTAGAACCTTCCGTCTTTCATAGCTCACATTATTCTTTTTCTACCTACTCAATTAAGTTTTGGATCTAATGATCTCTCATTTTAGACAATCTTCCTTGGGCATACACCCTAAGGGTTCTTCTTCTTTCTACTCTGAGCCCATCTATGATGTGGTGAAGTTGTTCCCTCTGAGAGTAACCATGGCTTAAGCATCAGTGTAGGAGTGAATAGTATCAACCCATGGCAACATCCAAGGATTCATGTGCTCCTTGTTTCTAGCCTTGGACTTACCTTGTCAAGTTAGAAACTCTAGAGTACATTTGGTATTTTTCATTGAATAGTTCTAACATGGTACTCCATCTGTGAATATATTTTTCCTCTAAGGATTGGTACCAACTTTTATCTTCCTTAATGAGTATCCTTGGAAAAAGCTTGAGTTTCTGCCTCTCGTTATCTATGTTTTGTAAAGCATGTAGATGTGTTCATGGATCAGAATTATATCCCCCCTCAAATGTTGGAATATTATTCATATCTAGGCATTTGATTTGACTATCCTTCATATGCTTAGTCAAGATTTTCACTACCTCTACAATGTTAAGAATACTACAAGTCACCAACAAAGGTTCATCATCATCACTGCATTGATTTCATCAATGATGGTTTTGGCCACCCCTTCAATTTTGATGACCTTCACAGTCATTGTTATTTCATTGATCACCTTCATCATAGTTGTTTCAATAGAAACTTCTATGAGAACTATCAGATGAAGAGGAATTTTTAGAATCAGACAAAGAGGATGAAGAGGATGAAGAGAAAGATGGACTACCATTGCTACCATGGTTTCTACCATCACTCTTAAACTTATTATGATCACCATGTTTAGATACCTTGTTGCTACATTGTTTACCCAAGTCCCTACCTTGGCTATCACTCTTTCTTGATCCTAGTTTATGAATAGTCGATCATAGGATCAATTTCACTTCCTTACCATTAATAGAAGGGGGTGTAGAATCTTCATGTTGAGAACCTTTCAAGGGAGGATCCTCATTGTCCTCTTGATCTAGTAGGAATAAGGGGTTAGTGTAATGTTTCCCTTTTTTTGCTTCATGAAGTTTCCTTGGACATTAAACTCGCTTACATTGTGTTTTAGTGGGATGGTAGTTTCGAGTGTCATAGCCATCCATAATGTATTTTTCATAAAGATCTACTATAGCCAACTTCTTAAGGGTTTTAAATAGCACTCCTAGCATAGATCTATCAAGGGGCAAGAAAACATTACCCTCCATATCATGCCATCACATTTGTTCATCCTAATGTAGGATGAAGGTGAAATTTGGCACAAACTCATCTAGATGAGTGTATACCACCTTGCATTCTTGTGGGACTAGTGGTTTAGTATCTTCAGGCTTGCGAGAAGAAGAAGAAATTTTAGAAAAAAATAAAATAAAATTTTCAATGTGATTTTTATAATTTTTTATGTATAGTAGAAATGATATGGAACTTTAGGTTTGTACAATGATATTAGTGATATTTACTTAGCCCTAAATATCACATGTTCCAGAAGGAAAAGTTCCTAGCAATAGTGCCAAGGATGAGTGGTAAGGTACCCCTATGCCCAATCATATGAATCACAAAGCATTCACACATGATCTGGTCAAATTCCATGGACTTCATCATTTCTAGTGCACTAGCCTTTTAGGAAGTGAATCTAGGCTCAAGGTCAATTATTGTCTTCCCAATTAAACTTGTAACATTTATTGGTATGATTAAGTGTAACTGAGACATTCGATTTTTATCATTTTCTATGTTTTATAGATCAGCGCTCAAATATGGATAAAAGTAATTTGATTAACTAATCTAAATTAGCTAATTTACTAGCATTTAACTAATTCTAACATAAGTATCCATTCCCACTTTCTGTACACATCCTGAACCCACGTATCCACTACTAGGTGACCAAGCGCTATGCTACTAGGTGTACCAAGAAATAATGCTACTAGGATTACCAAGAAAATACATGTTACACTCAAAATGGTTGTACTTATGTATTTAATTTATCTAGCTTAATAACCTCATTAACTCAATTTTTAGAAAATATTTATGAAATAATTGAGGATGATTAACAAATAATTGAAAATACTGAATGCATAAATAAAATAGCTAATATGTCTAAAGTGTTGCAAGGATTATTAGAAATCTTGTATTTATTGCCACACACCATTATGCTTAGGTACAATAATGCTTAAATAAAGATTTATACACTCAATGACTCTTGTTGCGGGCATTCAGGGAAAAAATTCTAACTCTCAAATGGAAAAAATGCAAGTGCTTCGCTACTATTGAAATCTAGATTACCCTAAATGTAGTTGATAGGCATGTATTTATAGGTGATGGACAAACATTACATTGATAGGGCCTCATTGACACGGTCGACTACATTGACGAGGCCTCATCAACATAGCCAACTAACGATGACTCATCAACTTTAAAATTAGTGGCCTTATTGAAATAAATATATTATACAATTTTCTATCTTAATTAATCATATATTTTGATTGACTAAATATTTTTGAGCTTATTCTATAGTCCCAATGTGTTGTGGAAATATGCCCCTTTTTCATCGATGTGCTTTGTTTCTACTTATCTCACATGTTTAATTTTCTATGTGAAAGTGCATAAACTATTTTTTTAACCTAACTTGTGTTTTAACCTTTCCTTCTTAAGAATTATACTAATTATTAATTTTTTAAAAATAAAATCATAGTAATATTTACAAATGTGACATTTTTATTTTTAAAATGAATAATATTAATTACCATTAGATCATCATCATCATTATTCTAGCCTTTTGCCAACAAACTAGAATTGGCCACATGGGTTATCTTTCACCATTTACCTTTATGAAGAGCTAGATCTTTATTTATTTGTAAATTTTTTAAATCATCTTTAATTTTTTTCTATCTTATTTGATCTTCCTTTTAATGGATTTTTTAGAATATTAATGTAGCAATCTTTGTTTAAGATAATTATTTGATCTTCTACATGTCCAAATGATCTAAGTTGTCACTCTTATTATCAATGATCTAGATTGTCATCCAAAGTTTTTATCACTAGACTTATTTACCCATCCCACCCATGCTGTGAAAACCTTATCTACTATTTAGATGATGCCCTAGCAAGTCCTTGCTCATTTTCAATAGTAATTAAGCCCTATGACTATTGCACATCACATCTAGAAAAAGCCCTTAGCATCTAAAAAAATAACTCATCCATGAGAATTAACAAGGTTTAATAACTAGCTACCACAATGATGCTAACCCTCCTCCTTTCATATTTGGGCTTAGGACTAGAATTACTGAAGTTTAATTACCATTAGATGTTTTACAAAATAAGAATAATACTTCATTAAAGGTATCTTACAAAACACATCTAATGTAATTGTTTGCCTTTAAAATGTTCCTTTTCTTCCATCTTTTTACGTTATGATCCTTGTAAAGGAAAATTATCAAAAATAAGGTATTTATTTGCTCTCCTTTTATGAAAAATTCTATATAATTCATGTAAATCAATGAAAATAAAAGAGAATCATTACCTAGAACCATATTTCTCATCCCACTAGGATGGATTTTGAGAGAATTGGTAGATGAGTGAAAGCCTATCCTCTTAGAGTGGCTATGCCTAGGCTTGAACCTAGGACTTTAACTTAAGAAATGAGTATCTTACTATCACTCCAAATTATGGTTTCTAAATTGATGTAAATGCATCATGATAATATGACTACTAAAGATCCTTTTAAATTTCCTATTATTATGCATATTCTCAAAATCCTTTGAACTCAAATTTTTCCTATTGCATCTAATTTTAAGGGGAAAATATTAGTAATTTATTATTTTAACTATCTTGAATTTCTAAATTGAAAAGTTGTATGGAACAAGGATAAGGATTTAATATTTATCTTTTGTTCTATTTTTTTTTGGATTTTTAGTAATCATAAGTGAACTTAGTGTAGGAATATCTCTTCCATGCTTATTTTCATCCCTACAAGAATTTGATTGTATGTTTTGTGAAGCTAGAAAGACATCTTGGAGGATAGAGAGACATCTCTGTTGAGAGATAGAAATTAATAGGAGATGTCCTAATGGAAGAGGAGACATATTATCTCTGAAGATTACATTCTAGTATAGGAGGTGATGTCTTGCCTATGAAGACATTTTTTCTAGAATTGAGATATCTCTAGGGAGACATCTCTCCTTGGTAGAAAACATCTCTAGGAAGACATCTCTCCTAAATAGAAGATGTCTCTATCTAGAAGTAGATTTTTTATCTCAATAGGATACAAGCAACAAGAATGTTTACTTCACAAGATAGTGAAGGGTAAAGATGTGCAAATCATGGAGGCATGGGATACATCAAGCCAAGCTTTTCAAAGAGGTAATTTTAATGCTCTAGAAATTAAGAAAGTTTTTAAATGAAATTCATATGCATTTATGAGAAATGTAAATATAGGAGATCATCCATCGAGAAAATTGTTATTTTCAATTGGAGGTAGTTGTTTTGTTAGTAGGAAATGGGTTTGTATTTCGATTAATGAAGAAGCGCAAGAACATGTTATTTCTTATAAATTAATTGCTAGATTTTTCTTAGCAACAATCATGATCCTAGTTTCTACAAGGTACATTGGTTATTAAGAGACTTTCTTAAGAGGTAAGAGATAAATGTATCTTAAAATTTAAAATTGGATGTTGATATAGGGACATCTCTTGTGATTCCATTTTTCATTCATATAGATGATTTTTGCAAGTTTTGAATACCATGAAGACATATTGAAGATTAAGGAGATGTCTTGATTGAAAGTTAAACTTTTACAAAAGATGTCTAGAAAGTAAAGGATATATTTAGAAAGATAAGAAGATGTCTCTGTCAGACCTAAGATATCTCAAGTGACAAATATTTCCTAGACTTGTGACATTTTTGCCTAAATTGATACATCTCACCTATACTAGAGACATCTCCCAAGTTGATGATACATCTTTTCTATATGCTAGATATTATAGTGAGACATCTTCGAAATTACAAATGATCAATACAACCAAGGAAACTTCCATGTTGGCAATTCAAAGTAAGAAAATAACCAAGATAAGATGATAAAAAATAGATATAGCTAGAAATCATCAAGTAAATCTAGAGGAAATATTTCTAGATTTCTTATCTTAATTTTCAATAAATATTATGTGTGTTTTCATGAGAAATGAAGATATTTGATGAAAGATTGTCATGAGACCGCATTGTGATAGTGCATTATGATCAATTGTGTATGTTTGACATTATGTCTCCTCTGTACAATGTGTGTTTGGATCTTAGTCCTATGTTTATAGAAGAAACCTCATTTTGTTGTGTCTTGCATTAAGGAAAATAATTATGTGATTAAAAGCCTCATGGTCTACAATATCACTATTTGTATGTAAGTGAATTGTGTAATTCTGGATTGTGAAACCGCTAATTTGTAGTTTCTTTAGATTAATTGAAGAGAGATAATTTTTTATTTTCTAGAAATTTGAATTTTATTTCATAATATTTGGATTTAGTGGGATTTGAAAGGTCAAAGGAAATTGAAGTGAACTTGCTCTTGAATTATTAGTATTAGACCATATTAGGTTGATTGTTGCTTAAAATTGGGTTGCAAATTTTTATTAGTTTTAGACGGAACCTAAGAAGAAATAGGTTCAAGCCCTAAACAGAGATTAGTATAAAGGAGATAGGAATCCAAGTCCTAGTCATATTTAGACTCATGAAGATGATCAGCATTAATATTCAAATCTAGCTATAAGAGTGTAGAAATCCATCAAACAAGGATTCCAATAGAAGAAAATGCACTTAGAGATTAGATTTCCAAGAGCTCCATTGTTGATATCAACTTTTTCTCATGCTAGGCTTGGAAATGTGGATGAATTAATGCTTTCTAGAGCATTCAAAAAGATACCAAACTGTTGTATGTCAAGCTAAAAAATTTCAATGATATAGATGGTACCAATGCTTTTGCAAGTTAGCTAAAGATACTTGTTAAGAATTTTAACTTACAGGAGGTACCAAATTAATTAATGATATTGATTGTTAAATCTAGATGTGAGGATATGGCTTCTACTTAGTGCAAGAAAGAGTTCCAAAGTTATGAAATATAAAATGGACAATCTATCAAAGGTTGGAAACCAGTGAAATGCAGGTTAAGGAGAAAATTTGAATAGTCTTGATAAAGGAAAGAGATAATCATGAAGTTGAAATTTCTAAGATAAGATGACAAAGATGTTAAGGAGTTTTACATAAAATTTTGTGAAATATTCCATCAAGCTAAGATAAATTGGAAGAAGTATGAATAGATTTCAATCTTTCTAGGAGGTCTCAAAATGGCATATCAATAGGAGTTATCATTCTATAGCCATAAAATTTTGATGAATTATGATTTGGCACTCAAGATGAAGAAGAAACTCAATGGACTTGGGAATAGGAGAAAACAAGCTTCTAAGGAAAAGAGAAAGGGATTTAAACCAGAGAAGGAATTCAAGTCCAAATCTAAAGACAAGGACAATAGCCATGTTAAGAGGCTAGTAAAGTACAATAAAAAGAACAAACCTAAGAAGGACCAAGCCAAGGAAGATAAGGGTCAAGGTATCAACTCATCCAAGATTCAATGATTCAAGTGTGGAGACTAGAAACACAAGAAATGGAAATTTTCACTTCTCAAAATAGTCAAGGATAAGGAAACCATGAAAGTAGAGAAGACATCCAACCAAGCTCTTGACAGAGATAATTCTAATTCTCCCAATATTAAGAAATTTTTTGAGCTAAATTCTTGTGCATTCATGAGAAATATTAATAGATAAGCAAATCCTACTAGAAAATTGTTATTTCAGATTAGGGCTAGATGTTTTCTTACTAGGAAATAGATTCATATTTTGATTGATGAGGGAGACCATGAAAATTTTATTTCATTTAGGATAATTGCTAGATTGGGTTTGATATAGAATCCTCTTCATAGATCCTACAAGGTATATTGGTTATCAATAGATTTCTATCAATAGGTGAGAGAGAAATATGTTTTAAACATTAAAATTAAAATTTTCCATAACGTTATGAAATGTGATGCACTTTGAATTAATTATTCTAAGGTAATTTTTGGTAGACCTTGGAATTTTGGTAAGGGTACCTAATTTGATGAAGCAAGAAATGTATGAAGTGTAGCTAGACATAATGGAATCCATGAGTTAATTCATAAGACAACTAAACAAGTGAGGTAGCAAAGCTTACTTAATGATTTCTTAATTTTTCTAGGAAAGAGAAAATACATTAAGGAATAGGATGAAATTGCCTTTGATTTTATTGTTGTATCAACTATTACTTCTAACCATTATGATATGTAAGTAGAACTTCCAATAGGTGTGTTATGCTTGATGGAGTACTTTCCCAAGGTTTTTAAGAAAAAATCAGATGGATTGCCATCACTGAGAAATGTATTGTACTAAAATGATGTTATCCTTAGTGCTACCATTCCAAATAAAAGATCACACTTGATGGTACTAAATCAATGGATAGAATTATAAAGAAAAGTAAAGGAGTTGCTTGCAAATGGCTTCATGAGGAAATCCATTTTAGCTTGTGTAATTCCATCAATACTTGTACCAAAGAAAAATAGTAATAAATGAAGGTTGTATGTTGATTTTAGGGTAGTAAATAGGGTAAAAGTGATGCATAGGTTTCATATTCTAATAATGGATGATATTATTGATATCCTTACCAATGTAGAGAGTTTTATCAAAGTTGATTTGAAGAGTGGATATCATCACATTCAAATTAGGTCTGGTGATAAGTGAAAGATAGTCTTCAAAATATGAGATGGATTGTTTGAGTGGTTGGTGATGTTATTTTGACTCACAAATGCACCTACTACGTTCATGAGTTCCATGCATCATTTACTCAGAATTGATTAGTAAATATTGCATTGACTTCTTTAAAGATATTTTGGTATATAGCTCTAATGAGAAGAAGCACTTAAATTACTTGATAAGAATGTATCTTAAATTAGAGGAGGCACGTTTGATGATCAATGTAATAAAAATCCATTTATTCAAGAGGAAGATTATATACTTGGGACATGTGATTTCAAAAAATCAAATTCTAATGGAAGCTAACATAATGAGGGCTATTACAATTTGGCAAACTCTTAAGAATGTTGGGACAGTAAGATAATTTTTTGGTTTAGTAGGTTTCTATGAGACGTTCATAAAAAATTTGAGTGGTATTTATTAGCCTATGTTTTCTTTTTTTTTGAAGAAGAAGAATAAAGATTTTAAGTGGGGTGATGAAATCCAAAGCTTCTTTGACTTGTTGAAAGAAAAAAAAACTCATGAGCTAGTGCTTGTAATTCCATATTTTTAAGACTTTTTTTAAGTTAAGGTGAATGCAAGTGAACTTGCTAGTAGAGGGGTACTCTCACAAGAAGGTATGCTTATTGCTTTCTTTTTAAAAACATTGAATGAGTCAAGGATGAAATATAGCATATAACAAAAAAAATTATATGTTATACTTCAAGCAACTAAGCATTAAATGCATTACTTGTTGTCCAAGGAGTTCACATTGATGATGGATCATAAAGCACTTCAATTTATATATTCCCAAAAGAATTTGAGTGATAAAAACATGAAGTGGGTTACATAGTTACATAAGCTTAATTTTGTGCTCAAGAACAAAAGTAGAAAAGCTAATGTGATGGTTGATGCATTGTCTAGGATTCTTGTGGTAACTTTTAGCATGCCTCATGTGGAAGATATCAATGATTTTACTAATTTATATGAACATGATTGGAATTTTGGTTAGGTTTGAAAGAGCCTTAAGGAACCGCTACTAAGTAGGATAGATCAATGGAGTGACTCTCATATTTAAAATGAATTTTTGTTAAAAAATGGGAAGGTATGTGTTTCCGATTATGACTTTCAAAAGAAAAGTTTGGTTAAAAAGCATTGCCATGGTATGGTAGATCACATGGATAAGGATAAAACATTGTAAATTATTGGTGGATACTATTTGTAGCTAGGAATGACATCTAAAAATTTCAAAATTATGTAGTGTTTGACATGTTAGAAATTAAAAGGAGGTAATGGAGTGGATGGACATTATATGTCTTTGAAAATTCCCAAGGATCCATAGAAAAGCATAATAATGGATTTTATGAGTAGGATTCCAAAGAACAAAATTTAAAACAATGTTATTTTTGTTATGGTGGATAGGTTCTCCAACATGGTATACTTCATTATATACGAAATGATGAGTATTTCCTCTCATGTTGTAATTTATTTTTCCATCATGTTATGAAGTTGCATAGGATTCCTTTGAATATTATTAGTACTATAAACCTTAAGTTCACTAATTATTTTTAAAGGTCCTTTTGAAAACTTTTAGGGATAAACTTGACTTTTTCTAGTGCATATCATCCATAGCCACATGGCCAAACCAAAGTGGTAATTAAGTCTTTGCTAAAATTTTTTAGATGTTTATGTGATAGATAATCCCATCAGTGAGAAAATTTATTATGTCATGTTGAATTTTCTTATAATGATTCTTCTCATGTTGCTATTGATAAGAGCCCATTTGAGGTGAATTATCATTTATGTTCAAGAATGGTAGATAATGTGAGGATCTTTAAGGGATAAGCTCAACTAAGTGCTAATATTATACAAGAGATGAGGGATCTCCATGCACAAGGTAAATCTAGAGAAGAAGACTAAAGAGAGAGTTATCAAGAGAAATGAGGGAAAGAAAAATCCTAACTTTTCCATTGGTGATCTATTTTAGATGCACTTGAAGAAGAAGAGGTTAAGAGGTATTAACTTCTTTAAGTTGAAAGCTAAGAAGATGGGTTCTTTTAGAATAAAAATCAAAATTAATGATAATGCTTTTGCAATTGAATTACCAAATGATGTGAGTAGCTATGTAATATTTAATGTTGTAGATCTTGTACATGATCATGGACTGACTGATGATGAAACAATATAGAGTAACATTAATAAGTTGAAAGTGGCTATTAAAAAGTCTAGGCCTTTAATGAAGAGGAAGGAAATTTTTCTCAAGGGGAGAGAAGCTTCTAGAACTCTTGGAGTGAGGAGACATGAGTAATTGATTAATTGAAAGGATCAATCCATTGATGATGTTGTAAGGATCCATGAAACCAAACTTGTTATCTGGGAATCTCTTCTAACCTTACTTCCTTGTTTACATGACTTCACTTTTTAAAAGGTGGAATAGTAAGCTAGTGTAGGGACACCTCTTTGTATTCCATTTTTCATCCTTATAGGTCATTTTCATAGGTTTTGAATGTTATAAATACATCTTTAAGATCAAAAATATGTCTTGGTTAAATGTTGAGCTTTCATAGAAGACATTTAGGAAGTAAAGGAGACATCTAGATAGATGAGAAGTCATCTCTCATAGATCTAAGTGTTGACGACCATTTGGGACGTGACCGCCAATGAGTGTGCTCGAACAGGATTTAGGTGCCTGCTGGTCTCTGGAAACACCAAGGCCCAGATACCTCCAAATAAACTCAGTAGTTAATGTGAGTATGTGTGTGTGCTGTTGCGGCGTGCGGTTGTGAGAAATGTAACGATTGCGTTGTGTGTAAACTACAAATGACTTACTTTAAAGAGATTCAACCAACTTTGCCAAGTACTGTGAGTTGTTAAAAATTTCCTATTTTGTTCAATTGCCTAGTCTACGTGGTCCTTATAATACCTACTTGTAACAAATAAAATTTTGCAAAAACATTTGAGCACAACTGCGCAATCTACTCCTAATTTTCCCCAGAGAAAGAGATAGTTCCACAAGAAAACTAGAAATAGAGCAAGATTCGATGGAAATAAGCAGAAAAGAAAAGAAAGCAGATTTTTGTAGACCTCAAATATTTAAAAAAGGTAAAATGACACAAGTAAACACTTCGCAATAAAGCTATTGCAAATTCAATATCTACGAATTGTTCAAACTTCCAAGGCTTAAACAAGCAATTTCTTCAAGACAATCCTACTATGCTACCAAAAATTGCTGTGTAAACTACCACGTACAAGACTTCATTTTGACTAGATAATAGATGTCAATGATTGCATTCAAATAGAACTTTTAAAAGACTTGACAATTTATGATTGAAATACCACAGGAATTCACTTTAACGATAAAAATAATCTATTCTAGGCCCATCAAAATACCAAAGATTTTTTGAACCCTCTCGACTACTGAATTGTTCAACGGCGTGACTACAAACAGAGGCTCTCTTACAACAATCCCAATGGCAATTCCCAGATGTTGAACAATAACGAAATTTACTACTAAAATACTCTTAAGGATTTTAAACACAAGTGCTTCTATGGAAAAATTTTAATAGAAATTTCTATCGAGAAACAAGAATAATAAGAGAAATCTAAAAATCCCAAAATTACTTTCCAAGGATGATAATATCTAAACCACTAGCTAAACAATTTAAAAAAAATAAAAAATAAAATACATAACTCACAGGACCATCACAAAGAGGCTGAAATATTTACTCTAGCAAGCCATCTTACAAGCAATCGTTCACAATTTCTTCTTTACAAAGCTCTTCTCAAGACCCCAAGTGTGTCTCCAAGTGAGAGGCCAAGTGTGATCCTAATGTCTTCTCAAAAGTGTGATGTATGAGACCTC
>MNCI01028124.1:373886-401609 GCA_015680685.1 Gnetum montanum
TATATATATATATTTAGGAACTACATAAAGGTCAATTAATAGAATTTGATCATCTATCTCCCCTTGGCCATGCTGCAGAATAATTTGGAGAAGCTTGTGTGGCCTCTTTTGCTAGAAATTAGATGAAAGTCCCTCTTCATTCCCACATATTTGGCATATTTCTGATAAACTAGAATTTCATTCCTAATTGTGCAATTCTCTTTACTGCGTAAGTCATCCAACCCTCAGGCCGAGCATCCAAATATTTCCTTGTTAATATTGTGGTGATGTTACAATACTTTAGGATATGAAAATACTACTTTGCAATGGTCCACAACATGTGCCTCAAGCCCCAAACCGTTTCTTCTCATGCATTTCCCACACGGCGTTGAGAACCAGAAACCCTAAAGATCGGTGTAGCGATGGGGGACTCACTCCAGACTCAACAGCACCAGATCGTAGCCACGGTTGGGCAGAGACGAATGTTTTTTATATCTATTTTTGATTCAATCCTGGTGGAATTAGTTAAAAAAATCTATCATAGGAGATTGGCTATATAGACTGGACTAAGGGTATCATTCTTCATCGATAGACATCGGCAGAGTCCTCTGTACCCATTTTCTTGACTACCGTGGCCGCATGATTCTGTTAGAGTACATAAATAACATTGTTCTAGTGCCGCTGCTGTCCTCTTCATCCGCTATTATGCCTTTGTCCTCCACTCACACTTTGTGGAGCAAGGCCTTGGCCCTGACTTGCACGTGCGTGCTTAGCACTGCAGAAATGCTCAATAAACACAGGTGTAGCTGCCAGTGTTGCAGGAGATCCCTTTTCCAGCGCATAGAAAGGTAAGTAACACATCCGATGATGGAGGGTTTCATCAGGATCAAACCCTAGGCACTATCTCGCACGTCTAGTGTTGAAAGAGGATCGTGCCATCCAACAAAATGCAGGCATCATACAAATTTCTCGTCAAAACCCTCACAGCACCGTAGGTGAGATTTAGAGGCGGATTCTGTAGTAGGTGTTGCAGAAACTGCAGACATTGAAGGTCGTACTTTTTGGTAGATGATGAACGCTCCGGCGGGGCTGAGGCTCTCAAATTGGGAGGCCTATAAATTTGCTGCACACGTGTATTGTCTGGGTTCTGTACATATCGAATCGAAATCGTACCCTTTGTTGATGCGCAGAAACCCCTACTGTTATTAGGATGTTCAATGTAATAGTCGACTGTATCATCTTCAATTCTAAAAGATGGCTTCCCTGCATCCAGGGCATGATATGGAGTATATTGATACAAAATCGGTCCTTCAAAACAAATTGTGACAAGTTGTCCCTATGCAAGACTTGGCCAATCAAAGATAATCTGATTTGCTTTCCACATAGCAGATGAGACATTTGCTTTAGAAGTTACTGCAAGTCTAGTTATAAAACTCCGATGCTTCAATTTGTGCAATGCAATAGAAAAATCAACATCTCTTGATATCAAAAAAATAGTTGAGGGTGGAGGATTATCCAGGACCAACATAAACATATCTACCAAAATGGCCTGTCTGCAGCATCTTTCCTACCATTCAGAACATCAATAAGGTTTATTCTTGTCTTTTGACATCCTTCTCTTAGTCTACGGGAAAATTTATTAAAATCCCCATATGCTAAGAAATGTGTGACAGGACCTCTTAACATGGGATGCAGAGCCAGTGCCATCCTAATGTTACCATTGAGTCATACACTAGAACATCCATGCCGGTAACGTTAAACCTTTTCATATTACATCTTGCCATTTCGAATATTTGTATTGAAATATTTTGGAAATCTCAATCATCTCATGTCTCTATTCCATAAAATGGCTAAAATGTGCCAACATTTCTGCCCCCTTTAAAAGCTTAAAGAAATTTATGCATGCCTCATTTTAGAACTGAACTGTACTTAAAGCTTTCATTGAACTTTTTACAGCTAAAATGATAAATCTTTTTGGAGGAAAATTCCCATCAAACATAAGGTTTGATGGTATAAAAACCTCATTCCTAACAAAAATAATAAACTGTACATTATCAAGTCCTTTGTTCATGGACTATTCTTGAGATGGGAAGAGAATGGGGAGGATTACTCTGGTAGGAATCCTCATATCTCAAACCTTCTTGTAAGCAATCTTTCTATTACTTTTTGGCTTGTTGGAGTTTTCAACTTGATCCTCTTGAGATTTTTCTTCAGCAATCTTTTCATCTTCTTTCTCAGAACTATAATTTTCTTGGAGTACACAAATTTTGTTTTCAACATCTCCTTTTTCAACCATCTTGCTTTTTCTGTTTGAAGTAATATTATCTATCATCAAAGGTTCACTATAAATGTAGATTTGATTTGGTTCTCCCTTCCAAGGTAACCCCATGTGAGACTAATCTATTGATATGTAACCTGAGAAATTCTTACTACAACTTCTACTCAATAAGAGACTATGGGAATCTAGTATATCTGCCACTTGAATAGTTCTAGTAACTTCTAATGCGGGGTTCAGAAGCAATTTCCAATAGAATATTTGGTAATTGACCCACAATCTTCACTCTACTTTTATCCACTTGAACAATCTTTTTCTTTGGATTTTCAGGAATCAAACCAATTTTCTTACATATAGACAATGCCATTATAGTAGACGTAGCTCCGGAATCAACCAAACAATTGTGTAAGATTTTATCCTTTTATTTCATTGTCAAAAGGAAAGGAGGAGCTTCCTTATCATGTGAAGTCTTTAATTTCTCATCATTACTAGACACATAACTTAACTCTGATTCTCTAACTCTCCTTTTACCTTTAATGAACTCTAAAGCCCTTCTTTGCTAATCTCCTATTTGAAGCAACTGATAAAGGCTAATATTGGCCTTGACATGTTTAAGGTCTTTAATCAAATCATACTCTCCATTACCAATAAAGCTTGTTTTCTTTATCCATTTATTAAAAGACTAATTTGGAGTGCTTTGCCCCACTTGATTGTCTTTACCTTTATTCTTGTCTCTTCTATTTGGCTCAAAAGCTTTTCTCTTAGTAGATGGATCAGTAATAACATTTGGGGGTCTAGAAGTAGTTGATCTTTCTTTTGATTGGAGACTATATCCATTTTCCTCATTGTTATTACATTCCTCATCTGAAGACATATCTTCTTCAGAACTTGATAGAGAAGAAGTATTGCTTGATCCATTGCTTGAAAATTTGCTTGCATAGTGGACACTAGATAACTCATTATCAGATTCAATATCAAGAAAGTTGGACATAATAAGATCACTTTCATCCTCATCTTCTACTAACTTAGTGTCTTGATGTTTATGCTTTCTATTTTTCCTTTCTTCCTTGATATTAACTCTTGCCAAAGCTTTTTCAAGATTCACTATTTTGTTAGACATATCTCTCATTAATTGTCCTTTTTCAGATCCTACTCTTTCATGTTCTTGCTCTATCTTAACATGAGATGGACCTGGTAAAGCTTTAAATTGAGCAAAATCTTGCATAGGAATCATAACTCTTTCTTCTCTTTTTTGAATTGCAATATTTTCTTCAGGATTCAAGTTCAACTATTTTTCTAACTGTATAGCTTCACTAAAGTAGTCATTTAGTGTAGTTAAGTTTGGAGTTCTCCTTAACCAAATTGAAATGTTGGGGTTGACAGCCTTAAGATAAGTTTCTTTAAGCATTTCTTCTGATGGCCTATATTGTCTTTGAAAGAGTCCACAAATTCGTTGAAACTTGATGTTAAAATCTCTAATTGACTCTTTAACTCCTTGCTTAGCTTGTATCAGCCCACAGTATAGTTGTTGTTGATCTAATTGATTACCAAACTGGGCTAAGAAAATATTCTTCATGTCATCCCAACTTGTAATACTATTACTGGGTAAGTTCGAATACCAAATCTGAGCCATATCCTTTAGATTTGATACAAACAACCTACAAGCTTGATCTTCATGTTGAATATTTGCATGAGCTAAAGCTAACTCAAACATGTGAATATATTCTTCAGCTAAATAAGCTTTTCCAGGAATAAAAGGCTCAGGAAAATATTTGTAAACTACCTTAGGAATATCATTGTAATTTTGATATCCTAATGGTGTAACTCCTTGCCAAGGATTCCATCCTATTCCTTTGTAATGTTGAACTCTTAGACTTTCTAGATCTTCTCTTATAAATCGATAAACCAGATATAATGGGTGATTTTCTTGATCTTCTAGTTTTCACTCCACTACTTGTTCCCAATTCAAAAACTCTTTTATTTTTCTTCTAATGAAAAATCAGTCTTAGAATCTAGAATATCTTTTGAAACTCTTAAATTTTCCAAACTATCAATCTTCTTGGTCATGAATTGAAAATAGTATCTAATTTCTTAAGCCTTTATAGTAACAAAGAATTGTTGATGTACTAAAAGTATAAGGCTTATGAACCTAGAGGCTAAACTTCAAACCCTCCTTCTAGCACCAAAAGAACTGTTGGCGACCATTTGGGACGCGACCGCCAACGAGTGTCCTCGAACAGGATTTAGGTGCCTGCTGGTCTCTGGCAACACCAAGGGCCAGATACCTCCAAATAAACTTAGTAGTTAATGTGAGTATGTGTGTGTGCTATTGTGGCGTGCGGTTGTGAGAAATGTAACGATTGCGTTGCGTGTAAACTACAAATGACTTACTTTAAAGAGATTCAGCCAACTTTGCCAAGTACTGTGAGTTGTTGAAAATTTCCTATTTTGTTCAACTGCCTAGTCTACGCGGTCCTTATAATACCTACTTGTAAAAAATAAAATTTTGCAAAAACATTTGAGCACAACTCCGCAATCTACTCCTAATTTTCCCCAGAGAAAGAGATAGTTCCACAGGAAAACTAGAAATAGAGCAAGATTCGATGGAAATAAGCAGAAAAGAAAAGAAAGAAGATTTGTGTAGACCCCAAATATTTAAACAAGGTAAAATGACATGAGTAAACACTTCACAATACAGCTATCCCAAATTCAATATCTACGAATTTTTCAAACTTCCAAGGCTCAAACAAGCAATTTCTTCAAGACAATCCTACTATGCTACCAAAAATTGCTACGTAAACTACCACGTACGAGACTCCATTTTGACTAGATAATAGATGTCAATGATTGCATTCAAACAGAACCTTTAAAAGACTTGACAATTTCTGATTGAAATACCATAGGAATTCACTTTAAAGATAAAAAGAAGCTATTCTGGTCCCATCAAAATACCAAAGATTTTTTGAACCCTCTCGACTACTGAATTGTTCAACGACGTGACTACAAACAAAGGCTCTCTTACAACAATCCCAATAGCAGTTCCCACACATTGCACAATAACGAAATTTACTACTAAAATGCTCTTAAGGCTTTTAAACACAAGCGCTTCTATGATAAAATTTTAATAGAAATTTCTATCGGGCAACAAGAACAGTAAGAGCAATCTAAAAATCCCAAAATTACTTACCAAGGATGATACTATCTAAACCACTAGTTAAACAATTTAGAAAAATAAAATAAAATACATAACTCATAGGACCATGACAAAGAGGCTGAAATCTTTACTCTAGCAAGCCATCTTACAAGCAATCGTTCACAATTTCTTCTTTACAAAGCTCTTCTCAAGACCCCAAGTGTGTCTCCAAGTGAGAGCCCAAGTGTGATCCCAATGACTTCTCAAAAGTGTGATGTATGAGACCCCATGTTTCTCCTCCTTGACCCCTGAAGCCTTTTTATAGGGTTCAAAGGTAGGTAGGAAAGTTACATATTCAAAAATATCTCACCTAACTTCTCTCCCAAGTAACTTGGCCAACCAATTAGGAGATTACTTGCCCAACAAGTTAGGAGGTTACTTGCCCAACAAGTTAGGTAAGTTACAACAATTTTGGATGGTTGCAACCACCAAAGAGATAAAAATGCTACATCTGACACGTGTTCCATTTATTTGACAAGTGACCATTGGGGAGATAAAAAGGCTATAGTTGACAAGTGGCCTTTTTAATGGTTACAAACATCATGGATTAAGGCTTGGAAGTTACAACTTCCACATAAAGTTACAATTATATAAATAAAAGCTATAGTTGGAAATGTCCATAAATCCCCCTTTTTATAAAATAGCTATACATATAACTTTATATATATATATTTAGGAACTACATAAAGGTCAATTCATAGAATTTGATCATCTATCTCCCCTTGGCCATGCTGCAGAATAATTTGGAGAAGCTTGTGCAGCCTCTTTTGCTTGCAATTAGACGAAAGTCCCTCTTCATTCCCACATATTTGGCATATTTCAGATAAACTGGAGCTTCATTCCTAATTGTGCAATTCTCTTTACTGCGTAAGTCATCCAACCCTTAGGCTGAGCATCCAAATATTTCCTTGTTAATATTGTGGTGATGTTACAATACTTTAGGATATGAAAGTACTACTTTGCAATGGTCCACAACACGTGCCTCAAGCCCCAAACCGTTTCTCCTCACGCATTTCCCACATGGTATTGAGAACTAGAAACCCTGAAGATCAGTGCAACGACGGGGGACTCGCTCCAGACTCAACAACACCAGATCACAGCCGCGGCTGGGCAGAGACGAATGTTTTTTATATCTGTTTTTGATTCAATCCTAGTGGAATTAGTTAAAAAAAATCTATCACAAGAGATTGGCTATATAGACTGGACTAAGGATATCATTCTTCATCGGTAGAGTCCTCTGTACCCATTTTCATGACTGCCATGGCCGCATGTTTCTATTAGAGTACATAAATAACATTGTGCTGGTGCCACTGCCATCCTCTTCATCTGCCGTTGTGCCTCTGTCCTCCACTCGTGCGCTGTGGAGCAAGGCCTTGGACCTGACTCGCACGTGCGTGCTTAGCACCGTAGAAATGCTCAATAAACACAGGTGTAGCTGCCACTGTTGTAGGAGATCCCTTTTCTAGCGCATAGAAAGGTAAGTAACACATATGATGATGGAGGGTTTCATCAGGATTAAACCCTAGGCACTGTCTCGCGCGTCTGGTACCGAAAGAGGATCGTGCCATCCAACAAAATGTCGGCATCATACAAATTTCTCGTCAAAACCCTCACAGCACCGTAGGCAAGATTTAGAGGTAGATTCTGTAGTAGGTGTTGCAGAAACTGTAGACATTGAAGGTCGTACTTTTTGGTAGATGATGAACGCTCCGGCGGGGCTGAGGCTCTCAAATTGGGAGGCTTGTAAATTGGCTGCACACATGTACTGTCTGGGTTCTATACATATGGAATCGAAATCGTACCCTCTGTTGATGCGCAGAAACCCCTACTGTTATTAGGATGTTCAATGTAATAGTCGACTGTATCATCTTCAATTCTGAAAGATGGCTTCCCTGCATCCAGGGCATTATATGGAGTATATTGATACAAAACTGGTCCCTTAAAACAAATTGTGACAAGTTGTCCCTGTGTAGGACTTGGCCAATCAAAGATAATCTGATTTGCTTTCCACAAAGCAGACGAGATGTTTACTTTAGAAGGAACTGCAAGTCCAGTTATAAAATTCCGATGCTTTAATTTGTGCAATGCAATAGAAAAATCAACATCTCCTGATATCAAAAAAATAGTTGAGGGTGGAGGATTATCCAGGACCAACATAAACATATCTACCAAAATGGCCTGTCTGCAGCATCTTTCCTACCATTTGGAACATCAATAAGGTTTATGCTTGTCTTTTGACATCCTTCTCTTAGTCTACGGGAAAATTTATTAAAATCCCCATATGCTGAGAAATGTGTGACAAGACCTCTTAACATGGGATGCAGAGCCAGTGCCATCCTAATGTTACCATTGAGTCATACGCTAGAACATCCATGCCGGTAACGTTAAGCCTTTTCAGATTACATCTTGCCATTTTGAATATTTGTATTGAAATATTTTGGAAATCTCAATCATCTCATGTCTCTGTTCCATAAAATGGCTAAAATGTGCCAACACTAAGACATCTCAGGTAAGATTTCTCTTCTAGACTTAAGATCTCTCATGTGAGATGGCTCTACCCAACTAGATATTGTTCACCTAATTTGGATATGTCTTCTAAGTTGATGACACATATTTCCTACATGTTGGAGATGATAGTGAAACATCTTTAGAAAGCCTAGAGATAACTTGTATAGCTGAGAAAACTTTCAAGTTGGTAGTTCCAAGTCAAGAAATAGCCAAGATAAGATAAAAAAAAGATAGAAATAGCTAGGAATATTCAATTTAAGCTTGAGAAAATTTTTTAGATTTATTTTCTTGATTTTCAATAAATATTATGTCTGTTTTCATGAGAGATCAAGAGAGTTGATGGGAGATTATTATGAGTACATTGTGAGAGTGCATAAGTATGTATGGATATCTATGTTCAATTATGTTTATTAATACATATGTGTATTTTATGCATTATATATTTGGATCTCATTCCTATGTTTGTGGAAGAGATCTAATTTGACTATATCTTGCATAAATGACAATTGTCGTGTGATTGTAGAGCCTCATGCTCTGCAATGTTAATGGGTATTTGAGTGAAATGTGTTTCTAAGGATTGTAGAACCACTGATTTATAATCTTCTTTATATTAATTGAAGATAGCTAGTTTTCTATTTTTCTAGTAATTTTAATTATCTTTTATAATATCTAGATTTAGTGGGATTTGAAATGTTAAAGAAAACTAGAATGAACCTTATCTAGGAGTTATCATGATGTTGTAAAATATGATGTATTACCAATTAATTATGGTGATGTACGTCTTCAAAGGCCTTGAAATTTTAATAATGGTGCTTAATTTAATGGTGTAATGAATGTGCTAGACCTAATGGAATCCATGAGTTAATTCCTATGATAGCTAAATAGATGAGGTAGAAAAGCTTACTTAATGCTTCCTTAATTTTTCTAGGAGAGAAGGAATACATTAAGGAAGATGATGAAGCTGGTTTTGGTTTTGTAGTTATACCAACTATTACTTTTAACAATGATTTTTTTTGTAAGAAGAACTTCCAATAGGTGTGCTAGGCTTAAAGGAGAAATTTTCGAAGGTGTTTAAGGCAAAATTGAATGGATTGATACCAATGAGGAATGTTTAGTACAAAATTAATTTCATTCCTATTTCTGCCACTCCAAATGAAAGAGCATACTAGATGGTGAATTACAAAGGCAAGGAGATAAGTTCCTTGCAAATGACTTTGTGAAGAATTCGTTTCAACTTATGTAGTTCCAGCTATGCTTCTGCCAATGAAGAATAGTGATGAATGGAGAATTTGCATTCATTTAAGGGTAGTGAATATGATAATAGTGAGTTATAGGTTTTCTATTCCAAGAATGGATAATATTCTTTATATCCTTACTAGTGTAGAGATCTTTAGCAAAATTAATTTTAAGGGTGAATATCATTAAATTTGGATCCAACTAAGTGATGAATAGAAGAAAACTTTCAAAATAATGGATGGATTATTTGAGTGTTTATTAATGTCATTTTGACTCATAGATAAACTTGCTACATTCATGAGGTTAATTCATGATGTACTTAAACAATTAATTGTAAGTGTTGTGTTATCTTTTTTGATGACATTTTTGTGTATATCTCTAATAAGGAGGAGCACTTCAATCAATTAAGAAAGTGTATCTTAAATTAGAGGAGGTACATTTGGTAATCAATGTAAAGAAAAGAAATTTATTCAAGAGTAAGATAACATATTTGGGACATGTGATTTCTAAAAATTAAATTTGGATGAAACATACCAAGGTAAGGACTATTACAGATTGGTCAACACTTAAAAATGTTTGGAAGATAAGATTATTTCTTAGTTTAGCAAATTTTTATAGTAGGTTAATAAAAAATTTCAATGGTATATTGGCCTATGTTTGCATTCCTAAAGAAGAATAAATATTTTAGGTGGAATGCTAAAACCAAAAGGAGCTTTGAATTGTTAAAGGAAAAAGTTACTAGTGAATTTATGCTTGAAATAATAGCCTTTTAGAAAGCTTTTTTAGATGGAGGTGGATTCAAGAGGACTTTCCACTTGAGGGGTACTTTCATAAGAAGGTAGGTTTGTTGCTTTCTTTTCAAAGAATTTAAATAAGTTAAGGAAAACATATAATGTATATGAGAAGGAGTTTTATGTTATTATTTTGGTTTCCATTATTTTCAAACTTTACCTTTTCCTTTCGATTGAGAACAACAAGATTTTGATCATTTTTGTTTAGGGAAAATCTGTGAGCAGAAGTTTTTTCTATTTTTTGGTTTATGGTTTTCATAATATCTTGTGCACATATATTGTGACATAGTTCCCTATTAACTTCAGTAATTAATTATATAATATAATTAAAACTAACTTCATCTAATGTTCTATTTTGTACTTTAAGTGCATGATGATATTTCTCTACAAATCGTTGAGGTATGGCATGAAGTAGATGCTCTTTAGCTACATGTTCATGAGTCAATCTACCTTTATAGTACCAAGATTCCATTTGATCAAGGAAACTATCAACATCTTGGATTCTATATAGTTTTGCAAAAGAACATTACTCTCTATAGTCTATAGCTAGATTTTCTTTGTTTCCTAAGAATTCTTTGGTGATGGCACTTAAAAATAAAAATAGTAGGGCTGTTAAGCTATCTAGTTTGATTTCATTCCACCATCTTCTCATATTCCTGGTAAAATTAAACATAGTTATTTTGGATTGCATGGTGAGATGATTTCTTATCTAATAAAACTTGTTGTTCCAAAAATCCAACAATCTAATCTACAACAAGTTGTCATTCTTCTAGACCTAGATTTTCCATATTGAATTTAGGGATTCATTCACTAATAGGACGAGAGGACATGTTTTCATATTCTTCAGGATTAGCTTCATCTGCACCTTCTTCTACGAAATATTTTGGTGGAGGTTCTATGTGTGTAGGGCTAGAGGTTATAACCATGGATCCTAAAGTAGATTCTTCATTCATATTTATCCTGCTCTTTCCCTTTTGCAAATAAAAGTAATAAGGTCTATAATCTAGTTGAGAACTTGGGGAATCAAGATTTATGCCATAATTAGGGATTCCATGTTTAGAATCCTTCTTTTTAGTTTGTGTTTGTGTTTCTTTCTTCTTAGGAACTAATTTTTGAGTTTTAACTTCACTATAAATATTTTTCAAAATCTATTTATTTTTTAATATTTTAACTTTCACTAAGTACGTTTGTCCTAAGACATCAGTTAGTTTTTCGTTTGTTCAATTTTGGAGTCTGATGATGTTTGTTGGCATATCTAATGAGGATTTTTAATATAATGTATATATCATGGCTTTCTTTTCTTCCTTTTCTTCTTTTGGAATTTTTGTGGTGTTCATTCCTATCTACAAGAGTGCATCACACTCTGCAAAGTGATATTTTTGGTTATATTTTATTACATATTTGTGTGAACAGTTGTTGTAGGATTCTTCTGTCAATTCTTCTACAAAAGCAGATGTTTCTAGTTGTTTAGAAGAGTTTGGTTCAGTGTGTTCCACTACTATTTTACCTTTATCATTTGAGCTAGATGCTTTTCTTAGAATTTTTTTGACATCATATGTAATTCCTAAATCCTTAAACACTCTCCTAAGATTTTCTTCTATTGTTAAAGAGGAGGAAGAGGAAGAGGAACTACAAAAGGAATTCTTTCCTGGTAGTAAGGTTGTTGGATCTTTAACTCTTGGTAAATATCTTTTTGATTTAGAAGGTTGGATGAATGGATCTACCTCTATAAATCTTGGAGTCTTAAGATTTACTTTGTATAATTTTTACCAAAATTATGTCTAGATTTTCTTTCGACAACATGGTCATAGAATTCTTTGAGTGTATTATCTAGTTGTGAATACAAGGTATGGATAGGTAAATCTTCAGTATTGATACCTATACCATATTCAATATTGGTTGTACCACAAGAAATAGATTCTTCACCGAAAGGAAGGAGAGTTTTAATGCTTATACTCTGAAAGATTTTAAACAACAATATTGTGTCAATGGTTGTGTAGATACTACCAATCTACATATCTATTGGAATATAAACTATTATCATTAAAATATTATGTAGATGGTGATGTCTCAAGAATAATGTGAAATTTGGTAAAGTAAAAACCAGGGCATCTGATTCCAATCTACCCCTAGCTTGTGTGATTAGGGCATCTTGGAAAGAGTTAAATCGATGATCAGCTAAGGTGATCTAGTATGGTTGTTTAAAATGGTAATTAAAGTGAAAATGGATGTGAATGTATAATTATACTATGTGGATATAGCTGTACCCATTAGCAATCCATTTACACACCTCTGTTAATGAAAAAAAGGACTACGCTACTAGATGGAGACCAAAACCACTAATTTCTAACTCACTTAGAAAAATGCATTGAACTAATAGATTCTATAAGAGAAATTTGGGAAAATGGATAAATTTTGCACTACCTTGAAATAGAGGGAAGCAATGAACCAATGAAAGTAGAATAAAAGGAAGAAATGTGGTGAGCATAAGATGAAGAAGTACTTGAAATAGAAATGTTACAACCTACCATCTCCTCAGCCAAGGAAAAATGCTGCCTCACTACACGTCTTTCTCCACTTGTCTATCAACCTTCACTACATGTCTTATAGTCAACGATCTATGTTACGAACCCTTCACGTAAGAGTAATAAGTTGGCTCTGATACCACTCCTCTCCCAAACCATTTGCTCACCTTATTGATCATTCATCCGCCTTACTACTCACTCCTTATTGTTTAAGCGTAAAGTGATTTAGACATGAATAGAAAAGTAGAAGACTAAACACATATAGAAAAGACTCAGAGATATAAGACAAAAAAGCTCTCCATTCATATTATTCACATTGACAAAGTAGAGTTACAAACAAAGAACTTTACAAAGAAATGCTTCAATCAGGAATGCTTCTTAGAGAGCTATGTGATTCATCTAAGGTTATCTTTGATTGGGGTCTCTCTTTGTGTCTTCATGTGTTTTTATAGGAGAAAATGAGGTCAGAGCTTTGCAAAGAAGTGCTTCAATTAGGAATGGTTCTGAGAAAGCTATGTACTTCATCTAAGGTTATCTTTGATTGGGGTCTCTCTTTGTGTCTACATGTGTTTTTATAGGAGAAAATGAGGTCTCTTGAGACTTGTATGATGCATTCCAACTCATCTAGTGCTATGAGGGCGCATCATTACAAATCCACTTTCTGAGTGGAGACACTATTACATATTCCACTTTAGATAGTGGAGACACTATTCTTGCATGTGAGGAATCTTTATTGTACATATTGGTAGACCATATCATTTCAATCATAGGGAATTTGATTTGAATCCACATCTAGGAGAATGTTACTTTCGTAATCACCATAATCATTGCTAGAAATGTCATTGTTGAGTGTTAAAGCAAAGAATTTCCTAGACAAAAATTGAGATCTATCATGGAATATAGTGTGCTCATATGCATCTCTGGTTTTGAAAGAAGGAAAATAGACATCAAGGTTGTATAATTCTAGAGTTTTTCATCCCCTTTGATTTATGTCATAGTGATGTTGTATGCCATAAAGATTAGCAATGTAGACATCCTAATAAAAAGTGTATCCCCATGAATTCATGCAATCGATTCTCTTGGAAATACAAGTAACAAGAAGATACATGGGAGGAGAACCTTGGTTAATCAAATGTCATCCTATAAGATAGGATTAGTATAATAGAGATAATCTTCATGGTGATCAGATAATCTATGGTAGAGATGGAAAGGATACTAGTTAGGGATATGGATAGGGGAATGATCATACTTTGCCCACCAAGACCAAAAATCATCAGAATTAGTATGAATTAAAGGATTTGTATCTATTCTGTACACATGAAATGGGTCTAGCTGATATAATGGCCATTTTAACATATATGGAGAAAACATTGTCTAAATTCTAACACATTAAGCTCAACATACGTACATAGAGAGACATGTGGTCCAACAAGAACCATTTCTTGATTTGATGTATGGACTTTGCAACTAATTGTGGTATAAGGGGATATGGTTATAGTAATAGATAAAAACTCATTCCAATTGGACTTGTGTTCAGACCTTCTTTAGGATTGTTCTAGTACAAGAATATATATTTCATTACTCCTACATCCTCTAATGCAATTGGAGGATCTAAGAATCTATCCTTCATTCTACAATAAATATGCAAACAAAAGATTAAACATTAGTAGCAAAGATTTGAAACTCTCTAGTTAGAAAATCAGCTAAGCTATTTTGCGTGCCATTAATATATTTTGTTTGGAAATCAAAGTTAGCAAGAAAAAGAGCCCATTGGATTAGTCTTGTATGAGCAACTTTATTTAATACCTTAGAGTTGAGATATTTATCATAATGTTTTAAATTTCTACATATTATTAAATGAGTACTTTGCAAAAATATTCTAAATTTCTCTACAGCTTTGACAATAGCTAATAATTCTTTGTGGGTGCTATGATAATATAGTTGAATGTCACTAAAATTTCCAAATGCATATTGAAAAATGTAGATAACATTATCTTTTTTTTCTTTAAGGGAAGCATCCCAGAATTCTACAGAAGCATGTGTTTTAAGGATTAACTTACCATTAGTTTGTAGTTGGAGCTTAGGTAAGTGTTTGCACCTATCTTTGATTTTTTGAACCATGGCAGTGTGTTTTGATGATCATGGAGTATTCTAACTCAACCTTTCATTTAGAAATTTCATATCTACATCAAGGTGTTTGTAAAATCTGGAAACATAATTAATACATGCTAAAAATCTCTATAATTGGGTTTTGTCATGAAGTTCATTACGAAACTTTGAAATAGATTCTAAGATATGTGATTGTAGGCTAATCCCACCATGAGCAATCTCTATTTCAAGAAATTAAATTTTTTCTTTAGCTATTTGCATTTTAGTAGGAGAAAGAACTAAACCTACATTATCTATTATTTTAAAGAATTATTTCAAATGGGAGAGATGTTCATTCACATTTTTGCTTAAGATGAGGATATCATCAATGTAAACGAGGATGAAATAATATGCTTTGAAAATAGAATGCATTTTTTGTTGGAATATAGGAGTAGTCTTTATCCCAAATGGTAATACATTCCACTCATAAAGACCTCTAGGCATTGTAAATGTTGTTTTCCATCAGTCCTGTTCTTCTACCTATATATGCCAAAATCTAGATTTAAGATGATATTTAGAGTAGACGTGCATATGGAGTAATCTTTGGAAAAGGTCATCTTTGATTGGGATTGGGTGTTGAAATACTTTGATAATCTCATTCAAAGGCTTATAGTTCACCACTAACCTTTTCTTTTCCCTTATTATTTCTATAGATTTGTTAATGAAGAAGGCAACACAAGAAAACATGCTCATACTTGTTTCAATAAGATCTTTTCTTAATAGCATTTTCAACTCTTCATCACATTCCTATTTTAATGATGGAGGCATATTGATGTGATGTGCCTTACTTTTAATTTAATTTCATCTTTTAGTTTAATGTGACACTAGTATGTTTTTTGTGTCTAAAGATGGTTGGATCATCTGATGCTAATGTGAGAAGTTTTTCATGTATTAGCTAGATTTTCTCTTTATGTGATTCCAATCTATTGACCACCCAAGTGCTTGTATTCCCTTTCTGGGGTTTTGGTGTGAGAAATCTTTGTTTATAACTTTGATTTCTACAAAACTTATATGATCCTAACATCACATGATTATTTTCTACCATATATGATTCATATATTCTAAGATTATCTGTTCCTACAAGTAAATCATATGTAGGCATATCATAACAATATACCATAAATTCTATGATAGATCCTTCTTGTGTTTTAATAGGTATTTTGGCAGCATATTGCAAGGGAGCTTTTTGTTTGTCAAAAGCTACATATTTTTTTCTTTCTTCTACCAAAATTGACTTAAGATTTAGGACCATCTTGCAAGTGATATTTATGCACCACTGTCTAATAATGCGTCAATGTTGTATGTCTTATATGAAGGAAACTTTATCTAAAAAGTTAATAATGGTAGTGTAGTAGGATTTATATTCTTATTTACTAATGTGATTGGCATAGCTTTTGTCTCTTGTAATTCCACTGATGTGCATTGAATGCATTTCTTTAGTTGTTCTCTTCTATACAAGTAGGTTATGGCTTTAGGTATTTGTTTGATTTCTGTTTGATGATGTTGGGCTTCCATTTCTACTTGAGCTTCTAATTTAGTATATGTCCCTAATGGTTCGGAGTTAGGATATTGTACTATCCTTTTTTTGAGAGTATATGCTTAGCTAGATAGCTCTTACTACTTGTCATGAAGTTGTCTTTTAAGAGACATAATCCTATTGATGTCATCTATTGACATTATATCTAATTTTTACTCTATCTATTTTACTTGTGTAAGGATGAGTTGGTATGTGGGGTCATTACTAAAAGGTTCTATGTTTTGGATTGATGCAAATGGAGAATCTAGTTGGCATGACTCAGTCTCAAAAGGATGAGGTGTTAAGCTGACTATTCATCGTAGGGGTCTCATACCAGAGAGCCTATTCATAGTGTAGTAAAAGATGTCATCATTTGCATCATCATACTCATTGACATAGTGGTATAGGTGATTTTCATACTGATCAACTTCCCCCGCAAGAATAAGATGATGTAGAGTATTCATTAGGTTTGATATATATGTCTCCAATTGCAAATGGACACATAGGATCACGTACATAATCATAGTAATTTTTTGATAGATTTAATTATTGGATAAATTTGACCTATTTAGGAAACTTATCCTTTTTGAAAAACTTATTGGCATAATGTTTACCCTTGCAAATATAACATCTTATTTGTTCATGGGATAAAGGAATTTTATAATGTTTAAACATTCCTTGAAAGGCTTTCTTAGGATAAGGATGAGAAGGATTCTTAGACCAAGTAGATCTATGCTTTGGTTTCCATTATGTTTGAACCTTACCTTTTCCTTTGGACTTAGAACAGCAAGATTTTGACCATTTTTGTTCAGGGAAAATTTGTAAGAAGTTTTTTTTTCTCATTTTTTGGTTTATGGTTTTCATAATATCCTGTGCATGTATATCATGACATAGTTCCCTATTAACTTCAGTAATTAATTGTTTAATATAATTAAAACTAACGTCATCAAATGTTCTATTTCATACTTTAAGTTCATGATGGTATTTCTCTTCAAATAGTTGAGTCATGGCACCAAGTAGGTCTTCTTTAGTTGCACATTCATGAGTCAATCTACCTTTATAGTACCAAGATTCCATTTAATCAAGGAAACTATCAACATCTTGGATTCCATATAGTTTTGTAGAAAAATATTTCTCTCTACAGTCTATAGCTAGATTTTCTTTGTTTCCCAAGAATTCTTTAGTGATGGCACCTAAAAAGAAAATAGTAGGGCTATTAAGCAATTTTTCTTTTATATTTGGTTAAATTTGATTCCACCATATTCTCATATTCCCAGTGAAATTAAACACAATATTTTGGATTTCATGGTAAGATGATTTCTTATGTAATAAAACCTCTCATTCCAAAAATCTAGTAATCTGATCTACAACAAGTTGTCATTCTTCTAGACCTAGAGTCTTCATATTGGATTTAAGGGATCTTTCACTAATAATATGAGAGGACATGTTTTGGTATTCTTTAGGATTAGCTTCATAATAATCATGGGATTTCATTTTTTCATCTACACCTTCTTCTACGAAAGATTTTGGTGGAGGTTCTATGTGTGTAGGGCTAGAGGTTATAACCATGGGTCTTGAAGTAGATTCTTCATTCATATTTATCCTGCTCTTTTCCTTTTGTAAATATGAGTAATGAGGTCTATAATTTAGTTCAAAAATTGGGGAATCAAGATTTGTGCCATAATTAGGGATTCAATGTTTTGAATCCTTCTTTTTAGTTTGTATTTGTATTTCTTTCTTCCTAGGAACTAATTTTTGATGTTTACTTCACTATAAATATTGTTTAATATCTATTTATTTTTTAATATTTTAGCTTCTACTAAGTACGTTTGTCCTAATACATCACTTAGTTTTTTGTTTGTCTAATTTTGGAGTCTGATGATGTCTGTTGGCATATCTAATAATGGTTTGACATCAATAGGATTATGTCTCTAAAAAGACAACTTAAGGACAAGAAAAAAGAGCTATCTAGCTAAGCATATACTCTCAGCGAAAGGATAATACAATATCTTGACTCCCAACCATTAGAGACAAATACTAAATTAGAAACTCAAGTAGAAATGGAAGCCCAACATCATCAAACAAAAACCAAACAAATACCTAAATCCATAACCTGCTTGTACAAAATAGAACAACTAAAGAAATACATTCAATGGGCATCAGTGGAATTAGAAGAGTTAGAAAAAGAAGAAGATAGTTCTCAAAGCAAGCAATATGAAGAAGAGACAAAAGCTATGCTAGTCACATTAGTAAACAAGAATTTAAATACTAGTACACTACCATTAGTAACTTTTCAAATAAAGTTTCCTTTGTATAAGCCATACAACATAGATGCATTATTAGAAAATGATGTAGAAATATCACTTGCAAGATGGTCCTCAATCACAAGTCATTTTTTGCAGAAGAAAGAAAAAAGATATGTAGGCTTTGATAAATAAAAAGGTCCATTGTAATATGCTACCAAAATACCTATTAAAACACAAGAAGGATCAATCATAGAATTTATGGTATATTGTTATGATATGCTTATGTATGATTTACTTGTAGGGACAAATAATCTTAGAATATATGAACCATATATGATAGGAAATAATTATGTGATGTTAGGATCATATAAGTTTTATAGAAATCAAACCTATCAATAAAGATTTCTCACACCAAAATCCCAAAAAGATAATACAAGCACTTGGGTGGTTAATAGTATCAAATCACATAAAGACAAAATCCAGCTAATACATGAAAAACTTCTCACATTAGCATTAGATGATCCAACCATCTTTAGACATAAAAAAATGTATTGGTGTTGCATTGAGCTAAAATATGGAATTAAATTAAAAGCAAAGGCACATCACATCAGCATGCCTCCATCATTAAAATAGGAATTTGATGAAGAGATTAAAATGCTATTAAGAAAATATCTTATTGAAACAAGTACGATCATGTTTGCTTATGCTACCTTCTTTGTTAAAAAATGTGCCAAAATTGTAAGGGGAAAGAAAAGATTAGTGGTGAACTATAAACCTTTGAATGAGATTATCAAAGAAATTCAACACCCAATCCCAAGCAAAGATGACCTTTTCCAATAATTACTCCATATGCATGTCTACTTTAAATTTTATCTTAAATATGGATTTTGGTAGATACAGGTAGAAGAACAAGACTGATGGAAAATAGTATTTACACTACTTGGAGGTCTATACTAGTGAAATGTATTACCATTTGGGATAAATATTGCTCCTTCTATATTCTAATAGAAAATGGATTCTATTTTTGGAGCATATCCTTTCATCCTCATTTACATTGATGATATCCTCATCCTAAGCAAAAATTTGGATGAACATCTCTCCCATTTGGAACAATTCTTTAAAATAATAGATAATGCAAGTTTGGTTCTTTCTCGTACTAAAATGCAAATAGCTAAAGAACAAATTGAATTTCTTGGCTTAGATATTGCTCATGGTGGGATTAGCTTGCAATCACATATTTAGAATCTATTTCAAATATTCCTAATGAACTTCATGATAAAACCAAATTACAGAGATTTTTGGATGTATCAATTATGTTTTCAAATTTTATGAACACCTTGCTATAGATAGGAAACTACTAAATGAAAGGTTGAGTTAGAATACTCCTCCATGATCATCCAAACACACTACCGTAGTTTAAAAAATCAAAGATAGGTGCAAACACTTACCTAAGCTCTAACTACCAAATAATGGTAAGTTAATCCTTGAAACAAATGCTTTTGAAAAATTTTAGGGTTCTGCCCTTAAAGAACAAATGATAATGTTATTCACACTTTTTGATATGCATCTAGTAATTTTAGTGGCACCTAACTAAATTGTCATAGCACCCACAAAGAATTATTAGCTATTGTCAAAGGTGTAGAGAAATTTAGGATATTTTTGCAAAGTACTCATTTTATAATACATAGAGATTTTAAACATTTTGATAAATATCTTAGCTCTAAGGTATTAAATAAACTTGCTCATACAAGACTAATCTAATGGGCACTTTTTCTTGCTAACTTTGATTTCTATGAAAAATATATAAATGACATGCAAAATAGCTTAGCTAATTTTTAAACTAGAGAGCTTCATCTCTTTGCTACTAATGTTTAATTTTTTGTTTGTAGATTTATTGCAAAATGAAGGATGGGTTCTCAGATCTTCCAATCACATTAGAGGATGTAGGAGTAATGAAACATATATGCCTACACTAGAACAAGCCCAAATAAGGTTTTCACATGAGTCCAATTGGAATGAGATTTTATCTGTTGCTAGAACCATATCCCCTTATGCCACAATTAGTCACAAAGTCCATATGTCAAACTGTGAAATGGTTCTTATTGGACCACATGTCTCTCTATGTACATATGTTTTGATTAATCTATTAGACTTCAAGCAATGGTTTTTTCCCTATATGTTAAAATGGCCATTAAATCAACTAGACCCATTTCATGTGTATAGAATAGATATAAATCCTTTAATTCAAACTCATTTTGATGATTTCTGATCATGGTGGGAAAACTATGGTCATTTCCCTATCCATATCCATAACCAGTATCCTCACCATCTCTATCATAGATTATCTGAGCACCATGGAGAGTATCTCTATTATACTATCCTATCTCTAGAGGATGGCATTTGATTAACCAAGGTTCTCCTTCCATGTATCTTCTTGTTACTTGTATTTCTAGGAGAATCGATTTGGTGAACTCATGGGGATATGCTTTTTATCAAGATGTCTACACTGCTAATCCTTATGACATCCAACATCACTATGACATAAATCAAAGGGGTTGATGTATAACTCTAGAATTACACAACCTTGATGTCCATCTTCCTTCATTCAGAACCAGAGGTGGATATGAGTGCACTGTATTCTATGTTGGATCTCAATTTTTGTCTAGGAATTTCTTTGCTTCAACACTCAACCATGATAGTTCTAGCAGTGATGATGATGATGATGGAAGTAATAGTCTCCTAGATGTGGATTTAGATAAAATTCCCTTTGGCTGAAATGATATGATCTACCAATATGTATAGTAAATATTCCTCACGTGCAGGAATAGTATCTTTACTATCAAAAGTAGAATATGTAATAGTGTCTCCTCTCAGAAAAGTGGATTTGTAATGATGCTCCCTCATAGTGCTACATGAGTTGGAATACATCATATAAGTCTCAAAAGACCTCAATATCTCCTATAAAAACACATGAAAATGCAAAGAGAGACCTAGATTAGAGATAACCTTAGATGAAGCATATAGCTCTCTAAGAAGCATTCCTTTGCAAAGCTCTTTATTTGTAACTCTACTTTGTCAATCTAAATAATAAGAATGGAGAGCTTTTTTGTCTTATATCTCTAAGTTTTTATTGTATGTGTTTAGTCTTTTTCTTTACTATTCATGTATGTATCAATTTGTGCTCAAACAATAAGGAGTGAGCAGTAAGGTGAATGAATAGTCTAGGCAAGGAGTACACACCTTTCTCTAAGAGTATATGCTTGGATAGATAGCTATTGCTACTTGTCCTTAAGTTTTCTTTTAAGAGACATAATCCTATTGATGTCGTCTATTAGCATTTTATCTAATTTGTGCTATATCTATTTTACTTGTGAAAGGATGAGTTGGTATGTGGGATCATCACTAAAAGGTTCTATGTCTTGGATTTATGTAGATGAAGAATATAGTTGGCATGACTCAGTCTCAAAAGGATAAGGTCTTGAAGTAACTATTCATCATACGGGTCTCCTATGACAGAGCCTATTCATAGTAAAAAACATCATCATCTGAGTTATCATCATTTGCATCATCATATTGATTGACATAGTGATCTAGGTGATTTTCATGCTGAACAACTCCCACCATAAGAAAAAGAGAATCATTCTTGGAATCAAACGATGTAGAGTATTCATCAAATTCGATATACACATCTTTAGCTACAAATGGACACATAGGATCATGTACATAATCATAATATTTTTCTGATAGATTTAATTCTTGGATAAATTTGACCTTTTTGGGAAACTTATCCTTTTTGTGAAACTTATTGATGTAATGGTTACCCTTGGAAATATAACATTTTATTTTTTCATGGGATAAAGGCTTTTTACAATGTTTAAACATTACTCAAAAGGCTTTCTTAGGATAAGGATGAAAATGATTCTTAGATGAAGCATATCTGTGGTTTGGTTTCCATTGTTTTCAAACATTACCTTTTCCTTCTGATTAAGAATAACAAGATTTTGACCATTTTTATTTAGGGCCAATCTATGAGCAAAAATTTTTCCTCATTTTTTGGTTTATGGTTTTCATATTATCTTGTGCACATATATCGTGACATAGTTCCCTATTAACTTCAATAATTAATTTTTTAATATAATTAAAACTAAATTCATCTAATGTTCTATTTCATACTTTAAGTTCATGAAAATATTTCTTTGCAAATGGTTGAGGCATGGCACCAAGTAGGTGCTCTTTAGCTACATGTTCATGAGTCAATCTACCTTTATAGTACCAAGATTACATTTGATCAAGGAAACTATCAACATATTGGATTCTATACAATTTTTTAGAAAAATATTACTCTCTATAGTCTATAGCTAGATTTTCTTTGTTTCTTAAAAATTCTTTGGTAATGGCACTTAAGAAGAAAATATTAGGGTTATTAAGAAATTTTTCTTTTATATCTAGTTCAATTTGATTCTACCATCTTCTCATATTCCCAGTGAAATTGAACATAGTAGTTTGGATTGCATGGAAAGATGATTTCTTATCTAATAAAACCTGTCATACCAAAAATCCAGCAATCTGATATATGACAAGTTGTTCTTCTAGGCCTACATTATCCATATTGGATTTAGGGGCTTTTCACTAATAGGACGAAAGGATATGTTTTGGTATTCTTCAAGACTAGCTTCATAATAATCATGAGATTTCATCATTTCATCTACACCTTCTTCTACTAAATATTTCGGTATAGGTTCTATGTGTGCAGGGCTAGAGGTTATAACCATGGGTTCTAAAGTAGATTCTTCATTCATATTTATCCTACTCTTTTCCTTTTGTAAATACGAGTAACAAGGTCTATAATTAAGTTGAGAACTTGAGGACTTGAGATTTGTGCCATAATCAAGGATTCTCTATTTAGAATTCTTCTTTTCATTTTGTGTTTCTATTTCTTTCTTCTTAGGAACTAATTTTTGAGTTTTATCTTTACTATAAATATTTTTCAATATGTATTTATTCTTTAATATTTTAGCTTCTACTAAGTACATTTTTTTCTAAGACATCACTCAATTTTTCATTTATCCAATTTTGGAGTCTAATGATGTCTGTTGGCATATCTAATGTGGGCTTTTTATATATTTTATATATCACATCTTTCTTTTCTTCTTTTGACATTTTCATGGTGTTCATTCCTACCTATAAGAGTGCATCACACTCTACATAGTGATATTTTTGGTAATATTTTATTGTAGATTTGTGTGGAAATTTGTTGTGGGATTCTTTGGTCACATCTTCTATAGAAGCAGATGTTTCTAGTTATTCAAAAAAATTTGGTTCAGTGTGTTTTACTACTGTTTTACCTTTATCATTTAAGCTAGATGCTTTTCTTAGAATTTTTTTGACATCATATGTAATTCATAAATCCTTAAACACCCTCCTAAGATTTTCTTCTATTGTTAAAGAGGAGAAAGAGGAAGAGGAATCATAAAAGGAATTCTTTCCTAGTAGTAAGGTTGTTGGATCTTTAACTCTTGGTAAATATCTTTTTGATTCAAAAGGTTGGCTGAATGGGGGTCCCATTGGAAAGACATGCGTCCATGCCTAAGGGTTGGTGGCTTCTTTGGAATCAGCATTCAAAAAAAAAAAACAAACAAAGTGCCATAAAGCAAAAACCACTCCTCCCTTGAACAAAATGTCATGTGATCATATGCCTTGCTGTTATGATACTCTTATAGTTGCTTATCATGGGATGAAACAATGCAGTGTCACTAATCAGAGGAATGGACTTGGTCCTGATCTTGGAATTATAAGTTAATGAAACATTAATCATGTTGTACACGTAGGATTCATTGTGCCCTGGGTCAGTTACCTCATGTCCCAATCTCTACAATCCCTTCTATAGTCCATCTCATCTTGCTATTTATGTAATTGTAGCTCGTGTCTTGTGTAGTGAGGAATTCTTACCTCATTCTAGTGATACTTACATTTTTGTGTTTTGTGAAACTAGTTTGGATTACATTTAACCCTTCTAGTTCCTACGAACATTTTTAAGGTGTGGTTACGCAAGGGCATTAGAGGTTCGAACCTGCTTTGGGGAGGACCCACTTGCGTAATTTTTGTAATTTTCACTCATAACACATCTTCCACACATCATCCCTTAGAGTATTTTCAATGATATTATTTCCCTTATTACTATCCCTCCAATTCAAACGTTCCTATGAACCATCACATAGCATTTTTCTCTCCATTATCATCCAAGGTCCTTAATGATAATTTCCACACCATCATAATTTTTGTGCCTTCAGAACTAGTTGAATTACCCTAAAACCCTTTAAAAATAGTCTAGATGTCCTTATTTTACATCGTTTAATTTCATAAAAATATTTTAAAAATTTGATACATTCTATAAAGTGCCCTAACTTCGATAGGCAGCAATATCGCGTATGTGATATCGTGGCTGATGTGATATCGCGTCCGTGCTATTGCATACACAATATCACGCTTAAAAAATATATATATACATGACCCCCCTATGCCTATCAACATCATTTTCAACTATTCACATAGGGTAAGTTTTTCAAATTTCTCTCTATGACTTGCGATTGTGCATCCCTTGCTTTCATATCCATAACTCACTCGCTAGTACTCCGATTTTCATTTCGTTTGAACCTACTTGAACCTGGAGTGTTCAACTTAGTCATGGGGGAGGGGCACATGATGAATAGTGCATAAATTTTTTGAAATTCATCATTGCCCAAAGGAAATTATTAAGGGAAATTAGTTATAAAATTAATGATAAATGCACCAAAAATAATTTCATCTCCTTAGTTATACCGGGAAACTAGATTTGGAAACCACCTAAGCAAAGAGGATTAAATATTATAATCTTTCGGGGACATTTTCTACTAATAATTAATGTCACAAAAGGATAAAGAAAATTTGTTAAGGAAAGAAGTAAGGTAGAGCCTAACTTTGGTAACAACCTTAGTAACGATTGGCCCCGTGTGATTGCAGATGGCCCCAAAACGCGAACAATAGGAAGGTTGATGAGACGCAACACGCACTATGCCGCGATATCGTGGTCCGCCGTCATATCTATAAATAAGAGGTGGCACTCCCTTCATTTCAAAATCCTAGCTAGAAGTAGCGAAGCTCTGGTAGATTGATCACTCCAGAGTTAGAATTTTTCCCCATGTGCCCGCAGTAGGAGTCCTAAAGTGAACGGCTCTTTATTCAAGCAGCTTGTAACCTGAACCCAAGTTGTGTACGGAAATAAAAATGAACTTGATTCGATAAACCTTGCAGTACATGGTTTTATTATTGTTTATTTAGTGCTTTCCTAGTGTGCACAAGTACGACTTGATTACGAGAGTCTACGGACGTGTACGGCTAGTCAAGGAATCGGCTGCTTGTCGCAACGCATGAGTACGACTTGATTACGAGCATTGGCTGCTTGGTAACCCAGTAGCGTATTCCAGGATTCTGCGCTTGGTAATCCTAGTGTTAGTCCAATGTGTACAGCTAGTCAAGGAATCAGCTACTCATTGCTAGCCTAGAACATGTGATAAGTACGACTTAGTTATGAGCACCCACGGGTGTGTATGGCTAGCTAAGGAATCGGCTGATTATCACACTTAAGCTAAATAGGTGCCTCAGTACGACCACTTCGAGCACTTGCGTTACGTGTGGTGATCCCAGTAACGATTAGCGTTTGGTAAACCACAGTTGCATAGTTCAGGGTGTGTCCGGTAAGTGGGAACGGATGCTAACGCTAGTTAATTTAGACTTAGGACATTAGTTAGAGTTAGCTTAGTTTCTCAACCCTTTCCTCTCATAGCATAGAAGATAAACTGAAAAATACCAAAAAAATCACATACCTCAGACTTGCTTAACCATACACCATGACACTTACAATCAAGCCTGGGAAAACAACGAATGATTAACCCCAAGTATTTCTTGTGGTGTTAAGGCATTTAGTCTACGGAGTTCGACTGGATCACGCGTACATGCTCGTATTCGTATGGTTGAGTGTAGGGGTACCTCGCCACTCATCATTGGTGCCGTTGCAGGGGACTAAGTGTTTTTTCACCAATTAAACATAAGGGATATCACTCACATCGTTTTGAGCCAAAACGAACCTTAGGGTTAATCGGTTAATTCAGAACATAAATAACGGTGAAAGTTAGCACACCATTAGAAATGGCTTCTTCTCATGCAATCAACTCACCTAAGGATAATACAGAGAAAGTTAGGATCATACGCATAACCCATATCAGCCAAGTCCTAAACAGTATTTGATAACTTATACTCATCCCGATGAGTATATCCCTGATTACACTTTTACCCTCCATTAGGACGAACAATTGCGCTGGAGAGATTCAGTTGGTAATATAGTCTTGCCACCAGATCGATCCGTTCCGAACATGCTCCTCTGTGAATTGGCACAGATTGGCATGCAGGACTTATTCGCTGAATACGTTGCTGGAATATATCGGATAAGGGATTATCATCCCACAAATGCCCAACGTATTCGGGACGAAAGGCAGGAGAGCCAACATTCACTATTGAAGGGCAAGGTTCCCCATGTCATTAGTGAAATAGGAGCCGAGGAACCCCTCACGATGGGTTTCTTAGAAAATGATGTTCCTCCCCCTCACTCTAGTGAAGAGGTTAGGAATCAGGGCCTTAGATCAACGATACATATTCCAGGCTCTGATCCCCGTGAGCACCAGCTGTTCATGGCAGGAACAACTACTTACACTAATGACGGACTTGTTGATCGTCACAACGATCGGGGCCGAAGCAGTCGAAGAGAAGGCAAGAAACATCACCATGGTGATGAATCCTCTTCTTCTTCTCCTTCATCTCATCATTCACCCTCTCCTTCCACATCTGAGCGTAGCCACCAGGAGCATAACGCGGAGAGTGAAGGTAAAAAAGATGAAATGCCTCGACAGGAAGGTCGAGAGGAGTTAGGACAAGGGCAAGGACGTAGGAAGAATAGGGAACCACCACGTAGACATCACAGAAGTCATGAAAGAGATGATCATGATGAACCCCTATTCGCAACCCGAAGCATGGTTGACATAACAGAGGCAGTTAGGATTCCTACAAGGCATTTAAAGGATAGTCAGATCAAGCGGTTAGACATGAACAATATCCCACGATTTGAAGGGGGATACAATGCTGATCCGAAGAATCATTTGCAGGCATTCCACGATGCCTGTGCCTTGCAGAACATAGATAATGAGTGGCAGAAACTCAAGTTGTTCCCTAGGACACTCACTAAAGAAGCAGAGAGCTGGTACCGGTCCTTAGAAC
>MNCI01028124.1:406846-419242 GCA_015680685.1 Gnetum montanum
GCACAACAAAGAAGAAGGCACCACAGTTAACATTTTTGGTGTAACTATTGATTTCTCTATTCAAGCCATTTTGGAAGTATTAAACCTTCCAGATACAGGGCCAAAGGTTGCTTGGTTTTCTACTTGCTCAGACCATGATGCGTGATGATTTTGGTTACACAGGGTGTACAACAAGGAAGATAAGACCTATGGGGAGTTAACAATAGAAGAAGATTTATTTCAAAATAGGGACTTATCACTTCTTCCTCATAATAGGTTTAAAAATAATTTCAACATATGCGGTAAAAGGATGTGCAGTGTTGATGGGAAAGATTAATGCTAACCTACCTCATCTATATTTTATGGAGATCCTAAGGGAGTTTGAAGAATGGAAGACAAGGAAGTTTGCATTGCCCTTCCCTTGTCTTATCAGGAAGCTGTGCTGCAATGCTGGTATTAGAGGGTACACCAAAAATGTTCTCCAAAATGCCCAAAATGCTTCATATGCCAAACTGCTAAATCCACCAGCTGCAAGGAATATCACTGGTGAGACATTGGGGCTGGAAGAAGAAAAAGAAGAAATGATAGGGCCAACTGAAACTCAACTTGTAGGACCCAGCCAACTTCCAAGGATAGGACCTAGTCAACAAGAAGAAGAAGGGCTTAGCACAAGCTAGTGGAATCAACCACCACCACTGCTGCAAGATTACAGACCATCGATGAGCCATCTCAGGGCCATCACTGAGATGGTTAGTTGGGGAAGTCATGATGACGCAAATCTCTTTCATGTCATCGATGATGCTATATAGCCTACAATTTCTATGGATCGTGCGTGTGGTGAAGTGTCCATTCAAATAGGAGGAGGGAAGAGTGCTTGTTCACAATAGATTTTAGGGAATGCTGCGTCCTTTTAGGTGTAGTTGAAAATTGGTGAAGGGGGCATGGTAGTGGTCATGCAGCACCAGGATGTAGTAGAAGCCACAAAAGTGATCGTAGACCACATTAAAGAATCATTCAATGTGCCTATTTTGCCACCGGTAGATCTTACAGGAGCATGGGATGCTCAAAATCTAGATGGTACCTCAATGACTCCTGTGGAACATGAGGATGTACTTGACCAATTTCTGCAAATAGGACAGGTAATGATGTCCTTATTTGACATCCCATAGGATGTTACAGCAATACAATCAAACCTCATTTCCACCAAGGGGATGCTGGTCATGATAGAGATTATGGCTGAGCATGCTGAAGTAGAACTAAAAAGATTGCAAGAAAGGCTTATGACCCTACAAGCAGCATAGTGGGATTCAGTCCCACAGACTAGATGAACACTTTCAGAATTGAGCAACTCAATAAATTATTGAAAAAGAATAAAAGGGTGGCAGAAGGAAAAGAGAAGGCTGACTGGGATGCCTCTATGGCACAAGTGCAAACTTACGCATATGACAAGGCACTCAAGGCCTTACAAGAGGAGAAACTCTAGGCCATACTTCAATGCCATCAAATCTCAAGACCTGGAGTGCAAGATAAGGGAAAGACACCCATGAAGGAGCCACCACCACTAGGAGCTACATGACTTCCACCCAATTTTTTTGTGTTGTGTCTCAATTTTTTTCTAGTTCCACACTACAGTATGAATCCATTCTAGTGATTCAATAATCCCATACCTATTCACTATGTAATCAATGTAGCTTTTTCTGACTTTAACTTGAGGACTAGTTTTCATTCAGTTGTGGGGGTATGATGAGTCATGAATTGTTGGATGCAATATCGTACCCACGATATCATGTATGTGATATCGTAGCCTAGACGTGATATCGGATACGCGATATTGTGGCCTATCTTCTTATCTATAAATAAGAGGCACGGGGATTTGGTTTAGGAGCTAGGTTTTAGTATTAAGGTAGGGACTTTTTGTCAGCTTTTCCTCTCAATCCTTTCTCCTAGTGCATGCCCGCAGTGTGATGATTGTAATTGTAGAGCATCCTTATTCGAGTGTGATGTACTTGGACATGCACATGACTAGCAATAAATATCGAGATTACTTCATCATTACAGCATCCACATAGCTTAATTATTTAATTGTTATTGTTATTTATTTCTTTCTTAGTTAATATCTCTCTACCCTTATCTCTTAGTAACGCAGAATGAGTATGAATTAATCATGAGCATTTAAGTGTGACTACATGGTAACCCAGTAGCATAGCTAGGCCATGCACTTGATAATCCCTGTGGTAGTCATGCATGAAGTCTAATATGTGTATGGATGATTAAGAAATGGATGCTCATCACACTTAGCCTAGTTTAGATTCTCTCTCACCCTCTCTCTTCTAGCTTAGTTGATATTATTTCCCATCATACCTAGGAGTAGCATTAGTGTAGGAACACATGATACACCTCACTCTAGACTAAACCATACGTGAAAAAGCTAATACTAGTCCAAGTGGGAAGATAGCAAACAATGATCTGCGAGTAATTTTCTAGATACCAGAACTAGTCCATCTGTGGAGTTCGATCGGATCATGCGTGAAGCACTCATATTCATATGGTTGAGTGTAGGGGTACCTCATCACTCATCACTTTTGAAGCATCCACAAGAGTTGGATGGAAAGAGGATGTAGCACCAACCTATACTAGTTCATATTTCCCCTAGAAATCACATGATCTAGACCCCCTTATGTGATAAATATCCTCGTGAATGAAGTAGGGTGTATTTCTTGCGATCCATTGACCAAGATTTAAAAATAGAATGAGTTCTTCTTTGGTAGCTTCCACCATCTATCCCAGTGTGGAGGAATGCATGATGATGACTGAAGAAGTTACTAAAATAGAATCAAGAATTGATGTCACATGTGGTGATCTTAGTGGAGAAGTGGGAGTTTGCTTAGAATCTATCTACGATACTATCTCTTTTTATTTCCTAGATGAAGTACATCCAACCTAGAGAGATCTACAACACAAAAAAATGAATAATGAATTCAACATCATACAATAAAAATGAAGAGAAGGTAAGTATTCAAAATTTAGAAATAATTAAATTTAGCTTTTGTTTCTTTTCTTTATCTTTTTTGGTACTATGCTTTTGTTATTTGATACCTTCCTTTTCTTTGGAACTTAAAATTTCTAGGATACTAAAACCTTGCCAAGTATGTTATCTCTATTAAAAGAAAATGTTATTAGAAAACAAAATATACAAAGTAAAAATAATGAAGTAGACCATTAATATATATATACACAAATATTAGAACTACAAAGTTCTATCATCACCCTTGGAGTTAACTAAACTCTCCTAAAAGTTTGCACGCCTATAGTCTATGCACCCTCTATTGCATCATTCTACACCCCAGATTACACTACCAATAAATACATAAAAGAAACATAAGTAACAACAAGAAGAAAAAAATAAATAAAAATATATGAAATACGTTGCTTTATCCTTCTTGATTTTGGGCCTATTGCAAAGTCATTTGACCTTTCTTGGAATCCTAAATTTGACTTCTCATAACTCTATCTTCTTCAAGAATCTCAGGAGGTAACTCACAATTGAAAAAACTAAGAATATTGGTTGAAGAACTATAACTTAGAATAAGGGAGATAATCATGGGTACAAAACATATAGTGTAGGGTTTTGGGGATTTTGTTTGATGGTAGTAGCTTGATGCAAGGAAGAAAAACAAGATAATCACCAGTCATAAACCTTGCCAGTTTTAGCATAATGAAGAATATAAATGAAATAGGCACTAACATAGGATTGGTGTGGATGCCATGAAATCTTACTATGAGTAAATTGACACAATTAAAATTTAATTTCATTAATAAAATCACCACAAGAAAATTAACTTTGGTAGATAGTAAAATCACAAACATAATTAAACAATTCCTCTCTATAAAACATTTGAAACTTAAGAGAAAAAAATTATTGGAATTAGAGGATCCTTCCCCAAGTGAAAATCTAAAACTATCCATATGGCAACTAGAATAACCACTAACAATCCAAAAACCAATTTTCAAGTAAAAATTTTACTTTTATTATAAATATTACATCATTAAATTACAAATTTTTCCAATATGCTGCTCCAAAAATAGGAAAGACAAGTAACTCAAAGAATTATGCAGTTGTGAGACATTGAAACTGCTTCACTCTTAGTAAGTTACAAACAAAATCAGAATCAATAACTAGATTGTTTTGATGCAAAAGAATAAAAATTTATTTAGAGCTACCTAAATGAGCTTGTTCTTGAGAAGAAGTTTGAGTAGGATGATTAGGAGCCATGTTGTCGTTGGAAGAAATCTTTCAATATTCTACTAATGTTGCACTATGATCACAAACACTTCTTCTCTCATGTATTTATAAAAGAAATGTTAGAAACTTAGCAAGGATAAAAGAGGCAACATCAACCTAAGCTAATTAATAATAAACTAAAACTAATGCTTACTTTTTATGATTTGGTATTTGATAGGTTAAAAAAATTGAATTTATCTCTAGCTAAGCACGTAGTACGCTCCAAGATGATCTGAACTATACTAATTTTGTCAAAATCCAACTTTTGATTTGGTAGATATAATGTTTCTCAGGTTGTGTGTAATTTAAAATTAAAATTCATTTTTAAATTTTTAAATTTAAATTTAATTTATAAAAAATAAATAAATAAAAATAAAAATGGAGATAGGAGGTCATGGATTTGATTAAAGCCCCCATTTTTTTTAAACTATACATAAAAAATAAAAATAAAAATTTTGGGCTAAAGCCCTAATCCAAGGAGGGCCTAGGGTCCATGATTGGCCCATGCTACCAATGACAATAGGGCCTACCATGTCATTGTGCGATAGGGCTACAAGGCTTGATTGTGCAATGTCACATGTAGCCTAATGGATAGCTAAGTAGGAGCAAGATCTTTGCCACCCCAGCCTTGCCACTCTACCTCACCACTTTGCCTCTACCATGTTGCTATTTCACCTTGCCAATTTGCATCTACTATGCCATTAGCCTTCACTGCATTGCCCTTCACTACATCATCTACCCTATGCCACACATGCCCTCACCTACCTTCTACATAGATGCTATCCTTCAATGCTCCACGAGCATCATTGGTGTCAGAAATCACTTCCCCTTTTGGCAAAATGTAGAAACTACTAATGCTAGGAATGATTGCCAATTCTAGCACATCATGAACATTGCTAGTGCTAGGGATCATTGCCTCTTCAAGCATACTACAAACACTACTAGTGCAAGAAATCACTATCCCTTTTAGCCCCCCTTCAGTGTTTCTACTAGAGACCCTTGTACCAGCAATGCATTGGCTACCTACATCACATAGGCCCTAGTTATGACTGTGTAGGCCTTACCTAGGCTACATAGGCCCTCATGTGGGATGTATAGAATCTACCTAGCCACACAAGGCCCCCTAGGTTGTACAAGCCCTTGCATAGGCCATGCAAGCCCTGCTTGGATTGTGTAAGCCCTTGTGTGGGCCATGCAGGTCCTTCTTAGGCTAAGCAGACCATGGCAAGGGCTACCTAAGCCCAAGGAAAGGCCCACCCACCATTGCTTCACTTACAACTTTCCTCTACTACCCATCACCACCACACTCTCTTAGCACACACTACCATTAGTGTGCCCTTCTCACCACTCCAATTCCCCCATGGTGTTATCCATGTCCTTGCTCTAGTAGTTATCCATACCCCTAGTGACAACCATGATGCTACTCACATCCATACTCTAGCAACTGTCCCTATCCCTAGTGATGGGATTCAAAATTTTCTATTAATCAATAAAAAATTCAATGATGAAAATTTGAAAAAAAATTTCAATTGATAGAAAATTTAAAAATGTATGTCTGTTAGCTCATTAGTTTAAACTACAAAGTAGAAAACTTTATTTTTAAAAGGAAAATTTAACATTGTGGTAATAGTTTAGATAAAAATTTCACAATTAAGCATGCTTTTCTTAGAGTAGTACTAGGATGGATGACCTCTATGGATGTCTCAAAAATGGTAAAATTTTACAAACTTAAAATGGCCATAAATTTTTATTCTAGAGTTTTTTTTCAACCAAATAAAAACCAATTCCAAAAAATTTGATCCTTCCAAACACTATGAAATGATCATATTTAGCTTTCAAATAATCAAAAATTAGTTTTTCAAGCCATCATTTAGAGTTCCAAAATAAATTAGGATTCCTAGTTTGGGTAGAAGTTCATGGTAGCTTTAACCTCTTTTCGAATCAACTATCTCAAGACTCATAAAGAGGGCCAATGAGGCTTATGATTATCAACACATCTAATTTCTTCAACTTACCAATGTTCAAAACCTAAAGAGTACATTAGAGAGTGATGGAGACATGAGTCAATGACCAAATGAATTCCCTTGAGGATCAAATTAATGAAATTAGGGATATTCAAGAGGAACAGTGTTAGTCAAATCAAAGGTTTAGGATGGAGATGTAGAATATGTCTAAATAAATTAGGAAATTATCCTAAATTTCAAAATGAAAATGGTCAAAATTTCTAGGAAAGATGAATTCCTTTATAGACTCCATCAAGAAATTAATTGATCATCTCACTTAACTTTCTATTCCAATCCACTTTCCACCTAGGAATCAACACCAAGATCAAGATCAACTTCCCCCTAGATATCAACATAGAAACCAATCCCCACCTATTAGACACTAAGGTGTCAATATCCCTTCATTAGGTCAAATAATAGAAACCACAAGAGAGAAACATTGGAATTGGTAAAATGCACCAAGAGAATTACTAACATAAGTGCATGCAAAAATGGTAAAATTAGATCATTACCATGGAGCCCTTAGATTTAGTGCCAAGGAAAAAGATTGGCTAGATACAATGAAAAATTGCTTTGATATGTTGAATTTGTCAGGCCAAGAACATTTAGAAGTAATATCTGTATAGTTAAGAGGACTTGTAGCAACATGGTGAAATGGGCTAAGATATTAAGGACTAATTACAAATTGGCTCAACTTCTATTGAGATATTGGAAAAAAAATTGAACTAGATTACTTCCTTAAAGAGCACAATATGAGACTTGATTCCTTAAGATTGGGAAGATGATCCATGGAAGATTACTACAAGGAATTTTGCAATCTCTCTTGGTATGTAAGGAACTAAGATAAGGGAGAATTAGCTGAAAATTTTATTGATGGACTACATGCACAACTACAATCCCAGACATAAGCACATAACCCTCAAACAATTGATGAACCCTATAGAATTCATAAAGACTACGAAGAATCAAATCAATTATGAACTACCCTTCAACAAACAATGATAGAACAAACACCAACCAATATAACTTGGTTAGGATATTTTGCTTATGGCAAAGATCATTTCAAGTGAGCCTATCCAAAATTACAAGAAAAAGGATAAGGAACCAATTAAATTAGGAATCAAAAACCTAACCCAAACATGACCAAAGGAAAATTCCAAACCAGCACAACAACCGTGAAGAAGATTTCAACATCAACTAAGTTAGGATTGAGAAGATTTCAATTTTATTTATTGATTTTTGAAGGATGAATAAAGGTAAAAAAAATAAATGGAATGACTATGAGCAATCATACCAAGTACAGAGAAATATTCAAGTATTGAGATTCCAAAGAAACTCAAAGAATATAAAGATTCAATATTTGATGAAACTAGAAAATTACTTCCTAAAAGAACTATTGAATAGGCTATTGATAATTTTTCTTTGGTACACAACTAGTTACAAAAACATCATATAGGTTTTCCACCTCTAAATTAAGAGAATCGAAAGTACAATTAGACCAACTATTGGAAGAAGGAAAGATTAAACCTAGCATATCACCATGAAATGCACCAATCTTATTTGTTAAAAAGAAAGATGGTACATTAAGTTTATGGATCGATTATAAGGCATTGAATAAAGTGATGATTAAAAACACTTATCCCTTGCTTAGGATCAATGACTTGTTTAATCAACTTAGAAGAGCATGTTATTTCTCAAAGACCAAGCTACCACCAATTAAGGATGAAGGAAAAAGACATTGACAAAATTACATTCAAAACTAGGTATGGGTTATATGAATTTGTAGTTATTCCATTTGGATTAACTAATGCCCCTGTAACATTCATGACATTAATGAATAGTAGCTTTTGTGAATACCTTGATCAATTTGTTATAGTATTTATGGATGATATACTTGTTTACTTTAAGTCAAGATAAGAACATTTCAAACATTTAAAAATTACAATGAAGGTTCTTAAAGAACATCATTTGAAAGAAAAATTAAGTAAATATGAACTCTTCAAAGAAGAAGTTTCATACTTGGGCCATATAGTTTATAAGAAAGGATTATAAGTAGATCCAACAAAATTTAGTATAGTTCAGGATTAGCTAGAACTAAAAGGTGCTACAGAAAGTTCCCTTAAACTCAAGAAATATACTAAGTTGGGCCCTAGATATTGTGAACCCTTTAAAATATCTGAAATAATTGACAAAGTAGCATACTGGTTAAATCTTCCAACAACCTTAAGAATTCACCTAGTCTTCCATGTAAGTTTTCTAAAGAAATTTCATAAAAATGATGTGCTATATGTGCTAGATTGGAATACTTTTCCCCTGAGATCCAACACTAGATTCAAAGTCAAACCAATTGTAATCAAGAATCCTTAACCAAGTAGCTTTGAAATAAAACTATTAGCGAAGTACTAATCCAATGGTCAAATTATGATTAGCAAACTTCAGAAAATAGGGCGTTCATTCTCAACACTTACCTCCAACTTCTTGATGATCATGATACTGAATGATAAATTGTATCTATTACTAAAGTAATGAATTATATTTAATAAATTATATTCTTTGTTTGTAAAAATGATAATGAAGATAATAATGAAGCTGCAATTGAGGATCATAAGGAGGAAGTAGTAGATGAATAGTTGGATATAGAGGAAGTGCTCAAGGATAAGCCAGATGCTTAGGGGGGGAGGGGGGGGGGGTTTAGATTCTAACATCCTATCCATTGTTAAGGATGGAATTATATTGTAACAATGTAATTAACCTTCAAAAGAATGGATGACTCATTATGAGGAGTTACAATTATTCATGTACTCCTCGAGAATGGGTTTGATCTATGCCATTTAAGGCCAAGTTTAGAGATTATGCTGACATGGAGTCATGGAGCTTGAATTGGCAAGTGATGGGAGCCAAGTGAAGTAGGAGAAGAAGGGATTGATCACCCCTTTAGCTAGATAGCCTATCTATGGTGGTAGCACCAAATTTCCTCTAAGGCTTAAGTGGCATGGTAAAATAACCTTGAGAGCATTATAGTGTATCACTCTATTTTTCCTTCATATTAAATTATGTGAACCAGTAATTTAACCAATTATCCATTTATCAAGTTATTTCATGATATTTCCATTATAATTCTCATGAATATGATGAATTAAGCAACAAATGATTATATTTTAATGACATATAGAACTAGGATGTCATAAATTGGATGAATATCTAGATTAGATACCTATGGCTCTTGAGCAGGATGAGATTGAATAAGATAAGAAACAATGTGAACAAGAGAAATTAGAGCTTCAAAAGTTGAAGAGGCAACTTAAGAGAACAAATTTTCATGAAAATTTTATTGCATTAAAAATAGTTAGCTATGTCAATGTATGACCATCAAATTTATAGCAAAATATTGGGGTCATACTTAGGGTTAATAAAAAGTCATTACCCAATTATAATAAGTGAAAAATAATGAAAAAAGAGAATGAACTGAGGCCAAAACAGGTACATTTGTATATTAATTCATTTAAAATAATATAACATTTATTTTCCTTAGAGTTTGAAGTGATGAAAAAAAGTAATATTATCTTTTTTCTTTTTTAATTTACCTTGTTGAAAAAATTTTACATGATATACTGTATATAATAGTCCTTCCTTTATTATGGAATGCATTTTCCTTTTGTACTTATTGTGTTGATTCTTTGATCTTTTTGATATCTACATTATAGTAAAGTTGTTTATTGCTATAATGCAACAAGGATTTAGTTAACCAATTAACCAATTGATTATTGGATTGAACATGTCTTGGCTTAACATTTTCATCTTTTACTTATTATTTGATAAAGTAATAGTTAATTTCTATATATTTTTATTTCTTATGAAGCACATGTTAATTTAATTGGATGGTAATTTTGTTGTCATAAACTAGTTTGATTGTAAGACCCACTTGAAATCCAATGTGTGTCATAAGTTTATTGAGCCATAGAATGTGTTGTATACACTCATCCCAAGCTTTAAATTTGTCTTCACATCTTAAAAGGCTTACTGAAGGTTTTTTTAATTTCTAATATATTACATTTTTTAAATGAAATATTATAATTTCTTATGTTGATTTTCTATCATTATGACCTTTTCTCTAATTAGCATATGAATAGACATGAAATTATCCATTTTCCTTTTTAGAGATGAGTGCATTATCAATTATGCCTTTAATGAATCTCAGAACATGTATGAATGTATTGAGATGATTTTACCTTGACTCTTGTATAAATTGTAATAAGTAGAAGATACAAATTCAAGATTTTCTCTTGTGTGGAAAAGAAATTTAAGAGCTTCAATCATACTTCTATATTGAATTGCATTAACAAGTTTTGCACTATCCTTGTATCAGAATTTTAATTTGTGAGGGAGAGGAGACATTATTTCTTTTTCTTTATTAATTTGATAATTTCTAATATTGAGGAAGCATATTTAGTTTGATGGACTCTGATTCCCTCCTTGTATTGATCAACTTGGATTCCAAAAACTTATTTTAGTTCTTTAAGGTCTTTCATTTTAAATTCACTCTTCATATCAAGTTTTAATTCTTCTATGAATTTTATTTTTTATGGCTATAAAGATAAGATCATTCACATATAGATAAATTATGATAAAATCTTTGATTTCATGTTTTTAGTACAAGTTAGACTTAAACATCCAATTTTAATATTTTTTATAGGAAAATATTTATTGATCCAATGAAACCATGCCCTTGGAGCTTTCTTTAATCCATAGAAGGCTTTTTAATTTGCACAACTTATCTTCTTTTTCTTTGATAATATAACCGTTAAGTTGGTAGATATATACTTCTTCATTTATATTGCCATTAAGAAAGGTTAAGTTCACATTCATTTGATAGAATTTAAGATCATGATGAGAAGCTATGGAAAGGATGATTTCAATGATTCCAAACCTTGCTACTGGTATAAATATCTCTTCATAGTCAATGCATTTCTTTTGTCTCAAGCCTCTAGTCATAATTCTTTCTCTAGGTTTGATGAGTTATCATCTTTTATTGAATTTAGTTTTGTACAATCATTTTCAATCTATAACTTTCTTTTCTTTTGACTTGTCCTCTAATTCCTATGTAGTATTTTTTATTATGGCTTTGTATTCTTCATCCATGGAATTCTTTCATTTCCTTCTCTTTAAGGCTTCTTCTACATTTGATGGTTGTTGACTAAAAGCTAAGTGATATTATCTATGACATTTGATCTTGTTATCCTTCTTTCAAAGTTTGTGTCTAACATTTGATCATGACGATGATCTCTTTAAACCTAAGTATTTGATTTTTTTGTAACTATATGTTATCTTTATCTTAAGAGAAATTTGAAAGTCCAAAGTCATATCCTAAAAATATCATATCTCTAGATGAGTATCATCTTCTTTCTATTGGATCATAATAGTTGTATCCACTTGTCATAGAGTCATATCCCACAAAAATAAAATTTTTCCTCTATCATCTAGCTTGCTCAAAAATTTCTTTGGATTCTTGACATAGCAATAAAATCCAAGTTTCCTTATGTAAGAAATGTTAGAAAAACTATTTTTGAATATCTTATAAGACGTTTTATCATTTTTTCCACTACTAATCACTCTATTTGTAATATAGAATGTCATGATTAGAGAAATTCTTCAATACCCATAAGTGAGTTTGACATGTTTTAGAAGACATCTCATCATTTATTGTAAAGTTCCATTTTATTCTTTTAGTAATGCCATTTTATTGAGCATTTTATCCACAAGTAATTTAATGAAATATGCTCTCTTTTATATAGAAAGTAGTAAATTTTTTACTGATAAACTATCCTCCTTTGTATATTATAATATTTTTTATAGTAAGAAAATTTTATTAATCAAAATGTAAAATTCTTCAAACTTGTTGAGTGCTTCATTCTTGCTTCTTAAGTTGTAGGTTGAAGTAAATCTAAAATATTCATCCACCATGACAAAGAAATAATTTTCTCCAATATTAGAAATGATTGGTATGGAAGCTACTAAATTCATATGAATGACGTGTAATAGTTCTTTGAATTGTTGCATTGGATTGATATGACATAATTTTGTTTCTTGCCTTGGATGCAAATTTTATATTTATCTTTTAGAGTATCTCCAATT
>MNCI01028124.1:419306-433790 GCA_015680685.1 Gnetum montanum
TTTCCTATGCAATCTCCCACTTCTATGCTAAGATATTTGTCATCACCAATTTTGTTTGGTTTGTTATTAAGAAAATATTCTTTATAGGGAGTCATATGATTAGAGAATTTACTATTAAGAATCCAAGTATTTTGATTAATAATGTTAACAACATTAAGGCTAGAATGGTTACCTTCATAAAGGTTTTCTTCACCATTAGTTCTTTCCTCTTTATATTCATTTTCCTCTTTTTCTCTCAGTTGTTCTTGGTAGTTTTCAAAACCAACTCTTCTCTAGAAATCACAATATGATGTAACATCTTGCTAATTAGGGTTAGGCTAGAAAGGCATTACTTATATAAATACATAAATATGTTAAAAAATAAAACATGGCTAACTAAAATAAAATGGATTCCAAAAAAACATAATAAGAAAAATAGTAGGCATCCATAAATATGCCCATAATGACAAGAAAAAATTTTATAGCACAATGTAAAAATGTAATAAAAATAGTAACAATAGCCCTATGTGTACTAAACCTAACCTATTCACTACCAAAATAGGATGTAACCTATTTATGTGAGCCACAAATAAATATAATAATGGTGTGAAAATAATAATAGAAACTAAATTAAAAAATAAACATAAAAATTTAAAATTACAAACCTACCTTTAGATCCAATAAAACCACATGATATAATATGAAAATATAATTATAGATACATCCAATAGACATTGGACACTAATGTTACTTTAGTAGATAGAATCAATAACTTTCAAATAAAATGTAATATAACAACCAACCAAATAAAATTGAGTTATACTAAAATATAGGTAAAACATGGTACAAGTTCAAATCCAATACCAAATCCATAACCATAGTTGAACATTATAGCATAGAATCCAACTTAAACAAAAATTAAAATCTTAATTAAAAAACTCAAAACATGAATTAATCATTATAAACTTACTCTCTAAGTCATCATCTAAGCCAACATAATCATCTAAAAATCATACAAACCAAGGGAATCAGTCCAAATACTTAGTAGGATAAACAAAACTAACAAACACTTGTGCATTTGGTTGAAGGCATTAGATAGCGAGATGTTCAAGGACATGGGTTAGCTACAACTAGAAGATAGTAGAAAAAATATAAACAAAGCTAATACATCAAATAAATAAAACTTTATAGATATCCAAAACTAATAAAAAAGGATAAGCCACCACCCATTAATCCAATAAATGAACAATTCATGAGTCTATAATTTACATGTTAATAGATGTCTAATGACTCTAAAGCTCATATATTAATGAGTATAAAAATTAGATATTGTTAAACTAATGAGTCTAAAACTCATATCTCAAATTGATGAGTCTAAATCTTATGTTATTAAATTGATGAATCTAAAACTCCTATGCTAAATGCTTCATAAGTCTAAAATCCACATATTTCAAATTGGCCAAATAGAACTAATTACCAAATCAACAAATAATAGATACAATAAGCATATCCCTAGGTAGTGTCAATAATACACCTAAACATCCAATAAAGTTAGAAATTCTAAATTAAAGGATTAGTAAGCCTAGATTTAGAACATGAAGTCAATGAATCAAAAATTCATATAATTACTAAATAATTAATAAGGCTAAATCTTATAGCTTCTAAAAAAACATTGGTAAGACTAAATCTCACATTTTTCCAAACATACCGAAAGACCAAACTAAGTTTCTAAACTAATAATCAATAAATGTTACCAAATTAAAATTTTTGGTATGTCAAATAAAGTCTAATGATCGATGAGGTACCCCTATGCCCAACCATATGAATCAGAAGCATTCATGCATGATTTGGTTGAATTTCATAGACATTAAGTTCTTAAGGACACTGTTTCCAAGATGTGGAATCTAATTGTGACAATTTTTGTCTTCTCAACTATACTTGTGGAGCTTAATTATATGGTTAAGCATAATTGAGGCACATGATTTTTATTATTTTACATTTTATTTTTCTATGATTAAGAATGAGTTAAAACTTAATTTATGAACCAATTTAACTAATATAGTTACTAATTAATAGCTTACTATCCTAACATAAGTATCTAATCCTAGTTTCTGTGCACATCCTGAACACGTATAACATTGCTGAGTTACCAAACATTAAGCATTTCTAGGATTACCAAGAGTCATATGCATGCTTGAAGCGATTATACTTATGTGCTTAATTAATTCTATTTAATCAAACTAGCTAACTTTAGCTTAATTACTTGGTAGTATTAAATAAAATTGCATAAAACATTAAATGCATGAATAAAACATTTAAGCTAGCCAAGCTACTACAAGGTTTGATCTGAAAGCTCATATTTAATTCTGCACATACTACCATGCCTAAGTACAACAATGCTCAAATAAAGATCCATACACTAAATGACTCCTACTATGGGCACTTTTGAAAATATTCTAACTCTGGAGAAAAGAAAATGCAAGAGCTCTACTATGCTATGATAAAAACTATATGGAAACTATGTGTCCAAGCACTATATTTGTAGGCTAGTACATACCCCATGATATTGTATATCCAACATTACATCTTAGGGCTTGATATCGGATACCTGACATTGCGACTCCGATATTGGATATATGATATTAGAGCCTTACTAAATATGATTCATCATACCTCCACGACTAAATGAAAACTTGTCCTCAAGTAAAGAAGAGGAGGAACAAGTTCCTTACAAAATATTGGGAAGGTATGAGATTACTGATTAACATGCAAAATAACCTAGATGGGACAAACAAACTCTAAGTGACCAAGTCTATGAATTTACAATATTTTACAAAATTGGATGTTCATGATAATAAAATTGAACACCCTAGACAAAAATAACATCCAAATCCTCTTGATAGTTGAAGAGTGAGGGAGAAGATCCAATGATCATGAATGGTCCTCATCACATGATACTATTGCTTCTTCCTTGGTGAAGATAATCCTGCTTCCAGTCTACTTTTCCCATTGCAATCAAAACAAAATTATAAATTAGTGTGCAATGTGTATCATATAGGTTTTAAGTACCTTCTCTTGTTAGTGGTTACACTTGGCTAGGTTGTGATTATGATGGATTGAATCCTTTAATAGTGTTAGTAATAAAACTTAAAGAATAGGGTAGAATGGATAAACAGTCCATTATTAAATTCTAAAAATTCCAATGCGATGAAATGCTTGAAGAGGGTTTAAGAATTCACAATAGTAAAAAGAGAATTTCAGTTAAAAAATGTTGTGAAGATGCACATAATTGGATATCATTGATGGGGCATGCAATAGGATTTAATTGTGAGAATGTCTATGGATAAAAAACTTAACTAACCCAACCAAAAGGTATGCAAGTGGGTCCTCACCAAAGCAAGTATAGGTTCTTTATTGTCCTTACATAACTTCAAATCAAGGAGTCTATGGGCCCCATGGATGATTAATGATTACAAAAATTCAAGTATATTATACTTGGAAGAAACTACCAAAGAATTTTAACACATCAAACTAAGACATCAAACAAGAACATAAAATTAGTAGTGAGGTGAGATAGATGGATGAGAGAGAGTGTGGAATGCAGTTCCTGATTAAGTTCACATGAAGTCTCTTGTGAGTTTTTTGGTTAAATAACCTGATAAAATCCATGCTTAGTCTAGACCAAAACCAACCACATTTAGTGACTTTGCATTGCTATTATAAGATCACTCCACCCCCCTAAGGCACAAGAGCGCTCACATAGAACAACCACCATTCCTTATTGAAGAAGAAAAGAAGAGTAGAAAGTGAGAAAGGGCCTTAGTTAGAGAGGATCTTTAGTCATGGGTAACATGTCTTTATAGCTACATAACCAGAGCTTGTATCCTATTTATTTTGTCTAAGGGATGTGCTTTGAATTCACATCAATTTTTTATATGGAAAACACACCATGTAAATACTTATTCAAATTTTTGTTATTGGTTGACATTGAATGGTAAGAAATCCATGAAAACACACATGCACCCAAGTAAGTAGAAAGACACAAAGAATATTGAGTCCCCTTGTAGTCACACCCTGTTCAAACCTTTGAATCCTTTCCAAATCTAGAAACTACCAAGGTCATAAGTTCATTAAAGTTTTATTAATGAAAAAGGAACAAAGAAAACCATAGAGTTTGTGGATGGCTAGATATTCTAAACTCACTACCTATTTCATGAAAAAGAAACCATGTCCTAGTTATCCATAACAAAATTCAAAGCTAGAATACAAACACTAATAATCAAATAACCAAATAGCACATGGCCACATCTATCAAAGAACATTGTACCTAGTTGTAATAAGGCATATTATTATTAAAACACAATAAGAAAATAATATCCAAATAAAGGAAAATATACAAGAAATTGTAAAATATTAAGAAAAATAAAACATACTAATGATGTTATAAAACAAAATTTTAAAAAATTTAATAATGAAAAAACAAAAAGATGTAGGATAAAGAATGTGTAAAATTAACGGTTGTAAAAATAATAAGGTGTAAAACAAAAAGATGAAAAATCTGATAAGCCACTTATGTAATTAACATGGATGGCCATATTTCCCATGAGTAAGTTGAAAGGAGGAGATTTGAAAGATTGAGTGTGCTTTTTCATCTAATGAGATGTTTGTTGTACTAGCTTACTTAGGCTTGTAAAAAGGTTTTACTTGTTTTATGTTGACTAGCTACTTCTTGTCTACGTTCTCAAGTTTGTAGATCATCATGGCCCTAGAAGGGAAAGTTTTGTAAATGATATAAGGTCCTTCCCATAATGTTTATAACTTAGTTTGTTGAGGTACATGTGTGGGGTTCCAGTAGAGGACCTTATCTCCCAACTAAAATTTTAATTTTCCAATTATAAGGTCATGGTACTTTTTCTTGAATTCCTTGTACAACTTGTTAGATGATAGGGCCACCAATTGGTTTTTATCTAGTAAGTTGAGATTCATCAATATTTATTTTTGTGCTAGAATTAAGTTAAATTCAAGATCACAGGTTGTTAAAAGTGTACAAATATTGGATTAAATAGGAAGTGTTGGTAATTTTCCATATACCAAATCATATGGAGAATAGGCTATAGGAAGTTACCATGTTGAGTGATAAGCCTAGAGGTCATCATTGAGTTTTGTTCTCCAGTCTATCCTATATGTGTTGATAGTTCTTAGTGATTTCCCTATTTGTAACCTTAGCTTGATCATTAGCTCAAGGGTGGTAGGGTGTTGTTAGTTTATGTTTAGCCTCTAAGCATTGCATAAGTTTCTAAAAGGTAGTGTCTATAAAGTGGGTTCCATTGTCAAAAATTAATGCACATGGCACACCAAACCTATTTACAACCTTTTGTTGTACAAATTGAGTAGTAGTAGAAGATGTATAATTCGTGAGTATTGCTACTTCTACCCATTTTGTATAATAGTCAATAGTGACTATGATGTATGCCTTTTCATTTGACATGGGTGTGATGGGACCTATGAAATCAATGCCCCAAATTCAAAGGGTTATAGTGGTTAGATCCACTATTGACATCCCTCCATTCAAGCAATCATTCCACCATCTCATTGGTAGCATTCACAAGAGTGGACATATTGCTGAGCATCCATACAAATTGTTGGTAAATAGTACCCTATCATCAAGATTTTAATGGCTATGCATTTCCCAACATAGTGGCCCTCACAAAGATCCTCATGAGCATCCTCGAGAACACACAATTGATTAGCATCAAGGACACACCAATGAACCAAGCCATTGGTGCACACCTTGTAGAGATGTCTGTTGATCTCCATGAAGAAGTTCATCTGATGAAGAAATTATTGTTTCTTTTAGTGGTCCAACTGTTGTGGCATCTCTTGAGTGAGAAGATAGGTGAGAATATCATCATATCATTTATTCTTAGTGGGAAATTTTTTAGTTCTTTCCCTAGTAAGGAGAAGATCATCTGGAAATAGATCAAATAGTGGGCTCTCATCCTCTTTGTTGTTCCATTGCAATTAAGAAAAATGGACAGTAATCACATTCTTAGTTTCCTTTTGATCTACCATCGTAAGATTGAATTCCTATAAGATCACCAGAAACCATATGACATGAGGGCTTACTATTGGCTTATTCAAGAGGAACAAAATGGTGCTATGGTCTATGTGCATAAGCACTTTGTATCCAAGCACATAATGCCTAAACTTCACTAGAGAAAACACTACTATCATCAATTCTTTTCTATAATGGTGTAGTTCGGTTGTGCATCCACAATGTTTTAGCTTTTGTAGTGGATGTAATATGGATGTTTCTTGTCATTCAACTATGTAAGCATGACTCCCAAGGCATAATTTATTGCATCTATCATAACATGAAATGGTATAGACCAGTCGAGTGCTTGTAGAATTGGAGTTTCTACAAGTTTTTCCTTCAACTATTGGAATTATTTTTTACATTCTTTGGTCCAAAAAAATGGAGCATCTTTCTTTGTTAGCTCCAACAATGGTTTTTCAATCTTAGAGAAATTTTCTATGAATCACCAATAATAGCAAGTTTGTTCAAGGAATGACCAAACATCTTTGATGGTTCTTGGTTGATGGGTAATTCCTTGGATGACCCTTATTTTTTTGGGGTTGACCTCAATTCCTACTTGTGATATTCTTTACCCTAATACAATGCCCTCATAGACCATCAGATGACTCTTTTTCTAATTAAGCTACATGTTTATTTTTACACATAATTTTAGTACTTTCTTGAGGTGGTCTAAGGCTTGCTCAAATGTAGTCTAATTGGTAGAGAAGTCATTCATAAAGACTTCTATCCCACTACCAATCTACTATTGAAAGATAATAAGGACTAAATAAAAAATATATTTTTAATATATTTTAATATTTTAAGGACTAACAATTCCTTAGTAATGCAGAATGAATACGACTTAATCACAAGCATTCAAGTGTGACTACTTGGTAACCTAGTAGCCTACTTAGGCCATGCGCTTGGTAATCCCAGTGGTAGTTGTGCACAACGTCCAAGATGTGTATGGATGATTAGGAAATGGATGCTCATTGCACTTAGGCTAGTTAGATTCTCAACTCTCTCCTGGTTTAGTTAATATTATTTTCCATTAGCCCTAGGAGTATCAATAGTATAGGAACATATCATACACCTCACTCTGGACAAAACCATACATGAAAAAGCTAATACTAGTCTAGGTGGGAAGACAACAAACTGTGACCTACAAGTAACTATCTAGATACCACAACTAGCCCATCTACAGAGTTCAACTAGATCATGGATGAAACACTTGTATTCGTATGGTTGAGTGTAGGGGTACCTTGCCACTCATCATTGGCACCGTTTCCGGGGATAGTGCTAGTTATCTAGATTAGTTATATGGTATCTTTATAGGAATTAAAAATATATATTTTAGAAATAAATAATTACAAAAAGTGACATACAAAATCACACACAATTTCACAATCATGTCTCTCTCACAAGACTATGATCCCACAACCACTAATGAGGCAATTCATTGGATAACCAATAGAATTAATGATGAAGATGAAGTCTAGAGTACTCAACCTTATGCAAGAGTCCCCTACATTTATGAACACCCCAACAATACTCAAAGACTCTCATCATCCAACTCTAACACCTCTAGTGAGGATGAGACATCCCATAGAACGAGGAGGCCCGAAAGACCTAGGACCTTCTCAATAACTAACAAGAACTTACTTTGGGATGATTGGAAGACTTACAAAAGTCATAATGAGTTTCACACTTTCTTCTCTTCCTCTACTCCTTCAATGTTATATTGTGACATGGATGACTATCTTTCAAGGGATCGGTGTATAACTAAAAATTGAGCTCACAAAGAAAATCAAGAATGTCAACTTGAATAGGGGCAACATCATCCCAACTCACAAATGCACAACCTACTTAGTGACGATGAATCCCTGCTGGCCACTAAGATCCTAACACCTATAAAAGAGGCTATTCAAATATCCTACAGGCATTGCAAAGAAAGTTGTCTACCTAGGCTTGATTTAAACAACTTTTCCAGTTTTTTTGGTGGCTATGATTTAGATCCACAACATCATTTACAAGCCTTCTACGATGCCTATACATGGAACAATATTGATAATGGGTGGCAAAAACTTAAGCTCTTTCCACTAACACTCGTTGGCCAAGAAAAAGTATGGTATAGATCATTAAAAACAAAATCAATTCGACGTTGGCCGAAAATGGTAGAAATTTTCAATGGAAGATATAAAACCTATGCAAGAGTGTCATCCTTGAGGAGAAAAATCCAAGAATGGAAACAAGCATAACATGAACCCTTGGACATGGTGTTAGAAAGATATTATGCACTATTAAACAACTGTCTAGGCCATGGTTTCTCTAAGGAGAGGCTAATGAACCATATCATAGATGGACTCTATAATGAAACAAGGGAGACCTTAGGGATGTACGCCCGAGGTCAACTATATGAGCTATGAACCCATCAACTCCAAGAGCTTATTAAGTGGGTGGAAATAGAAGAAGGAGAACTAGCCAAATGGGAGAATGTTGAAATTTGTCAACAGGACCAAAATATCAACTTAACAAGGGTCCATGATCATGAAGAGGAGAAATCCACTCACTTCAAGGAGGTGGAATCGTATTTTCCAATCCTACAATCACTAGATGAAATTGAGGCAAAGATAAATAAGATGACGAACTAGGTACATAAAATATGTCGAGAATATGCCAACATTATTAGGGGAAGAACTATGCCAGATCGAGAAACAGGATAGGACACCATGCAAGAATTGAAACAAAGGGTAAAAGATAATAAGAATAAGAACTCAACTACCAATTTCACATATCAATGTAATGTCTATTTGTATGATCACCCCAAAGGACAATATCTAGTTTTGTCACATTTACATGAGCATTGGGGAGGAATGTTATATCCAAATTTCGTACAGAAATATCAGGTTCAACCATAATGGCAAAAACCTCAGTCATGGGGGAGGCCACCACCAACTAGACCATACCCTTCATATATCCCAACACCAAATGCTTATTATGTTCAACACCCTATTTCTTCAACAAGATCAGCATCCTCTACCTCACCTCATCATTATCATTCTCCCGAGTACTATCCACCCATGTCCTCTCCAACAAGATCACCACCTCATGTGCCTTACAGTTCTCCTCAACCTCAATATTCTCATACTTCACCCTCTCCTACATCACCGCCAACTATGCCAAAAGATTTTGCACCATAGCACCAACCTGTAAATGTTACTTGTGTTGCTACTGTCAACAAAAGTGGAGGTCCTTCACAACATCAAAGATGTCCCTTCTTTAGACATGATCATCAAAAGGGATACCATAGTTCAGAAACCACTGCATCCACCAACTCAGTACAAATCCAACATTTTGGTCCATCTTCCTCTTCAAACACAATGCCTCATGTTACCTTATCAAGGCCACCACTCAATAATCCAACAACCATGGGGCTTGATGAGTGGCGAGGTACCCCCTACACTCAACCATACGAATACGAGAATTACATGCGTGATCTGATCGAACTCCAAGGACTAAGTTATTAAGCACCTTATGGAACAGTTAAGGTTAATCAATCATTGTCTTCTCAGGCTTACTTGTATTTTTCATGGTTGTATGGATAAGTACGCTTGAAGCATGTGATTTTTATGTCTTTTATCTTTTTATCACCTATTCTAAGAGGAGAAAGGGTAAAGAGACTAAGTAACTAACTTTCAATGACTAAGCTCTAATCGTCCTAGCATTTGTATCCATTTCCACTTGTCGTACACACCCTGAACTAGTGCAACGCTACTAGGATTACCAAACACTATTCGTTACTGGGTTACCAAGCATAGCACACATGCTCGAAGCGGTCATACAAAATGCACTTAACTAGGAGAGTTAACAGTTGAGAGAGATTAATGATCTAAGAAAGAATTTAAATAATTAATAGTAATTAAATCCTATTTAGCTTGGTCCATATGCTGCAAGGTTTATCAGAAATTTTGTCTTTATTTCCAAACACAATGTGTACTCAGGTATAAATTTCTTGAATAAAGATTTGTTCACTTTGAGACTCCTACTGCGGGCACATGGAAATTATTCTAACTCTGGAATGGTAAAAATGCTATAGTTTGGATAAGGATCTAGATCTAGATGGAGAAACAAGGGAACTCTGCCTCTTATTTATAGATGTAATGGTGGGACATGATATCACGGCTCATCATACCTCCATGACTGAATGAAAACTCATCCTTGAGTTTCCTACAAAATATTGGGAAGGTATGCGATTATTGACTTGAATGATACTAATGGTGAATGGGGTGAAATGTGAATAGATCATCATTACAAAACATGAAAAAACAAGTGTTCGTGACAATAAGAGTGAATACTTTATACATTTGACATCAGGCCTTATTTGGTAATTGAGAAAGAAGAGAGAAGAGAGAAGAAGACTGTTGCTACCAACGCCAAGATTGCACCTTTCATTGTCCATCCATAAGCACGCCATCAATCCTATTCCTTGCATAACTGGTTCAACATCGATCCATTCCAAGTGTTCCTTCCAGATCCAATCCATTTTTGTATGATCACCATCTGCACACACAACATAGTATTATATTAGCAAGGGTAAATGAATTATAGTGCAGTTGATACCTTGCTTTGGTGTAAGGTTGATTGGCCGAGTTGTGATATGGCTGATGCGGATTCTGGAGATGTAAAACTAGTGACTACCCAAGGTGTAGGGGTTAGGAGAAAATTGAAAAAATTAGACTAGGACCCCCATGACTAAGAGCAAACCTCTAGTAGTGAGAGAATGGAAAAAGATACGGAAGAAGAAAGATGGAGAAAAAGAAACAACTGTAATGACGATGAAATGGATGTTAGAGATGAAAATGAACAAAATAGAAATTGATTGTGAGAATGTTTAAGGGAAAGAAACTAACTAATGCACTAAATAGGAATTCCAGTGGGTCCTCCCCAAAGTAGGCCCATGCCCCTAATGCCCTAACATTCCCACATTCAAAGAGTTCATAGGCTCTAGAAATGTCATTTGGAAGCAAAAGTTAAAGTCTTAACAACAAGAGTTTACCAAAAAGAAAAGAATGCATCAACCAAAAATATAGACTACTGATATAACTGGCAATGAGGTGAACAATGAAGGAAGAATGATGGAAAGAAGAGAATGGAATGGAGTCTCAAGAATAAGGTGATGTGCAGCCCCTTGTGTGTTAATGGTTAATGTGACTTAGGAGATCTCATTCTAAGTCCAGCCTCAAACAAACCACATCCAATGACTTAACATTAATACATTTGGAAAATCCATCCACTTGAAGTAACAAGAATGCATCCAACAAAGAGTCACCACCATTTCAACGAAATGAGAAGGAAGAAAGTAGGAAGTGAGGAAGGGCCTTAGTTAGAGGGAACATATATGTTTGGTTCTATAACTAGTGCTTGTAGCCCAAGTGATTATTTCGTCTAAGGGGTGTGATTTGAATTCTCACTATTTTTTTTTGCGTGAGAACCAAATCATGCAAAGACTTATTATTTTTATTTTTATTTTCTCAACTTCCCAATAATGGAATAATGTTGAAACAATAAAAAAACTCAAGAAGAAAACATCCAAGCACCCAAGAGAATGGCCAACAAAAATGCATCAAATCCCCTTGAAGTCACACCCTTTTCAATCCTTGAGTCCTTCCTTAGTTTGAGAAATGCCCAATCATTGATTCATTGATAGTTTTTATTATTTTGAAGAAAGGGACTATACAGTTCCAAGACAAGAGAGACCATAGAAATTTATGAATGCGTGGATGATATGACTCATTGCCTATTATAGCAAAAGAACCATACCTTAGTATCAACATTATAACTTAAAGGTAAAAACCAAACATTAGCAACAAATAGCATACATTTCTTACCATCATCAAGAGCACTTATTGAGTGACAAACTTAACAAAATAGATAACACACACACACACACACATAAATAAAATAAAAGGTATGAATAATGTTGTAAAATAAAAAATGAGAAAAGTTAAAGAAATTTGTAAAAAAAAAACATAAAAATGAATTGAGGGTCTCAATTGATTAGCATAGGTGGCCATCTCCCCCATGACTGAATTGGAAGGGAGAGATCCGAAATAATGAGTGTTTGTTTGAATTTTTTAGAAGTGTCTAACATCTCCCAATTGATGTTTTCAGGTTAAGGGTTGGAAGTTGGCGACGCTCTTGCTCTAGTGTATGTATGCTTTCAATGTGAGTGCAAGTTGTTCCCCCAATTAGTTCCATGCATGTTGGTGAGTTTATCTCCTTATTACTTATCAACCACTCGGTGTTTTCTTGTTGTGTGGTTGCTACATATAGGAAATTTTGCATGTTAGTTTCCTAGCCACACCAGTTGCATGCAGGACATGCTCAACATTCCTGTACGTCATCACCCTCTATATCACTGTATGTGATGCATGGAACTTTATTCTTCTCAATCTTCCCATAAGTGTTTTACTTAGATATTTCTAGGAAAATATCGTAGATTCCTAGGCATGCATTTATGGTACTTAGTCATGCCCTCCCCATTATAATTGGGAAGTCCCCTTTGTTATTGTTGACTTCTATCACTAGGAAATCAGCTAGGTATGACCACCCATACATAGTGGTAACGACATCCTCCACCAATCCCAAAGGAATGGTGATGGACTAGTCAGTCAGCTCTAAACAAATATTGCTCTTCTTTAGTGGAGGTAGGTTCCAGGCTTTATACATTTCTTGTGATATTAAGTTGACTCCAGAACCTGAGTCAAGAAGAGCTTTACATGGTTCATTCCTAGTGACTTGGAGGTAGATTAAGGGACTTCCAGGGTTAGATAATTTCCTGGGAAGATGGCCCACCTTTATCCAGTCAGTAACAACATGCGTTAACATAACTATGTGCGTTGAGCTCTCTTTTTGATTTGAAGGGAGCTTTGAAGCCTTATTTTATGGAGAGGCATTTTGGGGTTCAACTACTTGTGGTTGTGAGAGCTTGTTTGGACTATTAGTTCTAAAGAAAGATCTTATCTTTGTATGGTTTTTAGAACTAGCAGCGGGTTGAAGGTTTACAGCTCTCGTAGCATTACGTTGCTATGGTTGAGTGGGGAGTTCCCCTTGCATCGCTGGAGCAGGTAGTAGTGGAGCTATCGACATAATAGTTGCAAATAGGTTCAGAGGATGGTATGCATGTGGTGTGTCTCCCCTAGGATAAGGATTCCTATAATACTCCCAAGCTTGGTAGTGATGTTATGGGGTTATGTGACCGACAGAGTCACTTGGAGAAACTAGCTGCTGCACATAATAGCCATATGGATCTGGTTGCTGGTAAGGGTATTGTTACCTAGGTGGTGGAATCCCCCATGACTGTGGGTATTGCCACTACTAGTGTTTCTCAATAGGTTGTGATGGATTTCCACTTGGATAATATGTTAAGGGTTGATGTAACTACCTTGGATTACCTTCGGAATAAGGTAACCTTCGGGGTGCTTGCCGTTTTTTAAGTCTTGGGTTGAGCGCATACACCCTGGACTCTTGTAGATGTGAGATTATTGGGAAACATCCCTTAGGATGGTCATACTGACATATCTCACATCCACCATCATCATCTGTATTGGAATCCACAACCTCTTCAGTGATAGTCATTTTACCCTTACCTTTGTTATGTGCATGGTCCCAAGTCTCTCCTCTTTTTCTTGTCATAGTCACCACTTCGCTCCTTAGACTCCTCTACAATTTTGAGAGCATTTTCAAATCTACTATCTAAAGAGTCTCACATTTGATCTACCTTCATAAAAAATTTGGTTGTTAAATTTTGAAGTGGCAAGATTTTCCTATTCACCAACTCTTTGAGTGGTGACTCATCCTCCTCCTCATAGAATCTCACTCCCCTTTTTCAGAGGGAAGGATCGTGGTTGTACTCTTCCATACTTTCTATTTTGTGTAGCTCTCCTTCTTCCTTAGCTACTTTCTCCAAAAATCTATGAACCTCGTGGGACCTAAGCTCAGATAATGTCCCTTGGGCATATGTTCCAAAGGTTCTTCTGGTTTTGTGCCTAAGCCCATCTATGAGATGACATAGTTGATCCCGTTGTGCATAACCATGGCCCAGGAAATGATGTAGCAGTGCATAGTATTGGCCCATGGTAGCATCCAAGGGTTCATGATTACCCTAATTCCATCCTTGTATTTACTTTCATAGGTTGAACACTTGGAAGTACATTTGATATTTATCATTAAACAATTCTAGCATCGTACTCCACTGTCTAATAGATTCTGGTTCCAAGGATCAATAATAGCTTTCCACTTCCTTTATGAGTGTCCTTGGGAAAAAATTAAAATTTTTCCACTCATTTTCAATATTCTTCAAGGCAAAAGCATCATGAAATTCTTGTAGATGGTTTTGAGGATCATCGTTGTACCCCCCCTCCCTCCCC
>MNCI01028124.1:435972-486352 GCA_015680685.1 Gnetum montanum
CCCCCTCGAATCATGGGATATTATTCATGTCTTGTCTCTTGATCCTGCCATCTTTCTAGTGCCTTGTAGGTATTCTAACAGCCTCTGTAATGTATAACATACTTCAGGTTACAAGTAGGAGTTCTTCGTTTTCATTCCTCTCATGGCATCTGTAATGTCTATGTGGTTCCCTACTTTCCCTTCTTCTCTGCCGTGATTCCCTAGAGTGCGCTCATCCTTGCTCTCAACTCTCTCATCAAGGTCTCTCACCTTGCTTAACCTTATTCTCATGGTTGGGTTCTTTGTGACTATGTCCTAATACAAAGGGAGACGGTGAATGATATGGTGAAGGTGAAGAGGAAGTAGAACCATCACCATAATGATGTTTCCTACCTTCCCTTTGGTGATCTCAGCCCCAATCACGATGATGATCAGACTACCTGCCCTTATCATATGTTTGTGTTCCCTCGTTGAACACTTGGTGTTCATGGGGATCAAAACTAGGGTTATGAATCATGGAATGAAGGTTTCAATAACCCACCTCCTTACCATTGTTAGGAGGGGGAACATCATCTCGTGGAGAACTTATTAAAAAATTTCACGACTTCTAGACGAAGAACAAGATTTAAAAACCCAAATTTTCATACCTTCTGGACTAAGAATGAGAGTTTTGTACCTTATTTTTCCTAAGGATGAGTTTTCTAAAAAAAAATTTCCATCAATTAGTGTATGCTCTCACCCTTGGCCGAATTTGTTGTTTTTGATATATAATGCAAATTCGGCTAAGTGTGAGAGCATATATTAATTCATGAATTTTTTTTTCAGAAAACCCATCCTTAGGAAAAATAAGGTACAAAAATTCTTGTTCTTTGTCCAAAAGGCATGAAAATTTGGGTTTTTAAATCTTATTCTTCCTCTAGAAGTCATGAAATTTTTTACTCAAAGAACTTTTTACTTGTAAACAAATAATATTCTCTCGGCCAATTTATAGATATATATTATAAATATATAACTAATCTAGTGATTGCCAGTTGTCTGCTACAGCGATGATTTAAACATAACAGATAAAAATATTATAAGATCATGGAATGCTTTATTGAATGATTATAAGAATGAGATCATTCTTCATTAGATTTAATGTGTTTCTCTTCATCCAATCTACTTTGAAGGTGCGAAGCATTAAATATCTTGATATATCTTTCTTTGGAGATCCAAGGGAATATCTTCAAACTATCAATACTCCTCACTCGAGATAGTGCCACAAATGTAATACCTATTGTTTCTTTTCTACCAACATCTATAGACACTTTCTCCAATGGCATTCCCTGTGACTTATGTATCATTAAAGCCCATGCTAATCTAAGTGGTAGTTGGCGAGATCCTCCACGTATGATTGGACCTTCTTGTAAGGAAGTCACATTTTCCACGTGGAAACAACATTGGAAGCATTCCAACTATGTTGAACTCATTGATGGGTGACTTTGAAAGTGTTGGCCATTGTGTGTAATCTAAAATTTCAACAGTTAGATTTTCTAACCAAGCTCTTACTAGATCAAGTTCTTTCCCTAGAAGAACTGGATGTGATGCTACTGATGATGTGTGTCTAATAATATTTTTCTCCTTTAAATCAACCAAAGGACCATCAAACTGTAATCTCATCTCACCATCCTCCTCAGACAATCTAATATAATGAATCCTTTCAAAAACTTTAACATCTCCTGTATCACTAACATCATCCAAAGCATGCTCATCTATTTCTACATCCTGATAGAATGGATCATTCTATTTCTTATACAATAAGGCAGCATACACACGCTTTTTATTTACAACAAAGTTATAGGTTGTTCCAATTTCATCAACTCGTCTTAGTATCAGCATTGGAATTTCATGAATCCTCAAAGCCTAGTTGCAATTTTAGATACATCTTGCATAAAACTAATGGTATGTCCTTTATATTGTAATTGACCTCTAATAGCATGTGTAACTTGTAAAATAAGATTAATTCATGATATAATCATTTCTTCAACTTCTAATAGTTTTGATAAGATTATTGGTTGGCATTCTGGATCCATATTATTATCAGCAGAAAAATGCTTAATCTCTTCACCATTATGATTCAGGGTTCCCATTAATTTTTCATTTGCACACCTTGCACATGTTGGACCAAATCTTTGTACAGGTTTCATTAACATACTTAAAAAAATTTCATTGCAAATACCACATGATTGAGGAACACTAAACTTATCAACCTCGCTTGAAAATCTTGTTATTGCATGCATGATTTTTGTATTTGACTTATGAAGATTTGGATAAGATACCTGTTTTTTCATATGTTTAGAAGATATTTATTGATGTTCCATTTGCAATCTTCATTGAGCCTATTCCTGATCAAGTCTTGCAACTAAATCTAACATTTCTGCCACTTCTGCTTGTATTTTTCGTTGTCTAAAATGTTCTTGTCTTTCACGCCCTTGTGCATGTTTTCATTCTATAGTAACAATCTCTTTAGGATTTATAAGTAATTCATCTTCAACCATCAAATCATCATTATTTGAATGCATCTGACCAAATCCACGACCATGACCATGTCCATGACCATGACCATGACCACGTCCATGACCATGACCACAACCACGTCCTATATGTGAAATAACTTCTTGATGCAGTTGACTCTGATGAACATTTTCATCAATAGGAATGACTACTAAGTGATTTTCGTGTTCATCTATGCATTCTTATCCTTGTCCTTGTCCACGTCCATGACCTCTTCCTCATCCTTGTCTGTGATCCCTTCCATTCTGTGAAATATTATTATACAAAATGACCTAATATATTTAGGTTTATTAAATTAGACATTAAATGAATTTCATCTAAAACAAAAATAAAATTTCATCTAAACCTCACTTCCTTCTACCTATTGTTGCTTCATTTCTACTCGACGTGTTCTTTGATGTAAGTGATCTTGTTCCATTCTTTGTAACTCCAAAGGATCTCCCCCTTGCCGAGCTTCTCTTCTTCGATCTCTGAGATGTTGTTGTCTCACTCAGTTTAAATCACGCTCTCTATCACCTGACATGATCTGTATTTATAGGAATGAGAATCCTTATATAGTATTATGGGTTGTATTAAATTTTAAATAAAACCCAAATCTAAAAATAAAAAATTAGTTATTTTTTTAAAAAAGCCTAAGGCACCCAATATGTTTTTAAATATAACCCAAACCTAAAAATAAAAATTAGTTGTTTTTTAAAAAGAAACCTAAGGCATCCAATATGTTTTTAAATATAACCCAATCCTAAAAATAAAAATTAGTTGTTTCGCACCTAATAAGGTTTAACATTAATTACTATTTTCTACAATGCCTAGTTAATAGCAATAATAAATAATGTGTTTTAAAAAAAGGATTAATCGCAGATCAAATGTTCATCAATAGCATAGTGACCCTAGAATAAAAATAATATTATAAAAAGAAAACAACGGTACCATTATAATTTTGTCTTATCTAAGTTAAGTCACCCTACTTTTTTATTATTTTCATTTCAATAAAAAATAATGATTTTCAATGTGAATTTTTTGATTATTGGATCCCCTACCCTACCTGCCCAGCCATATCCAATCCTTTCCTTGCAGACATTTTTCACCCAATTCTTTGAAGTTGCAAACCTATTAAATTATCTGACTATCATCCATAATATTGCACTATTTTTTTAAAAAAGTAACAATATCTATTGCTATTTAGTATTTAACTCGTTAACAAAATTATATTATCATCCTTATAAATGTTCGTTGTTGCCATAGGTATTATAATTACTATATGAATAAATGTTCACTACTACTATTGAAATCTACAGTATTGATAACTGTATATTATATTACAGAATTTTCTGAAAAGGATTTTCCTACACGATTTAGAATAGACATTGAGAACGATGCAAGAATAATATGAGGCATGTCATGGCAGTCATTTCAATGTATATATACAAAATTTCATTACAAATTCTCTCTCTTTTTTGAAAGCTGAGTCATTCCATGTTTTAAATCGTACATTAGTATATGCAAAGAAGATTAACATGAGTTTGTAAATAGAGAAGTATGCATATGCAATGGCACAGTCACTGCATTGTTGAAGCCATGACCAATAGTAACCGGAGCGTTGATATTAACAAGAGCCTTATTATTATTATATATATATAATTTTAGAAAAAATTCTGACATGCGTACCCATTGCCGATTTACTACGCTTCAGTAGGTGCTCCCGAATCCAACACAAAATGTTCATCTAATGAGGCGTATTTATGGTTTTCAACAGGACATAACCTTTGGAATGAGGACGCAACCTTTCTAAACATATTACACAACCTTTTTAAAGGTATTTCTATTTTGCAATGGACGTAACCTTTCATAACACATCAGCGTTAGTCAGCGTTATGAACAAAGTTGGCGTTATCGAAATATGACTGGTAATGGCCTCTCGGCCAAATAAAAAGGTTATCAAAAATATTAAAATATTCTAAAAATAATTAAAAAATATCCAAATATTATCACATGGAAAAATTATTAGAATTAGTAGAATAAAAGGGAGGAAAAAGATATATATATCCTCATAATAATTAAAAGTAATAAGATTAATAAAAAGGTACATAGTTCACAATGTATAGGAAATATAACAAAGGAAATAAGCATAGACATAGGATAGAAATCAAAACATCAAAAGTTCAAATCACCAACATACCAAGTCATAAGAAGTATCTTAAGTAGAATTGTTAAATATGAGTAACCTCTTTTCTTAAAAAACCTACATTTTGAAGTTGGTGTATTTCTTTGATTAAAAATTTCATCTTCCTTTTGCTTGTCCTCTTCCCTTGTTGGGTTAATATCTTTCAATCTTATTCTCTTCTTCTTAAGAGTTTTGAATTCTTGAATTATAATGATTATATCTTCCTTTGCCTCTGTACTTGTCTTCTCTAAATTTTTGATTATAGAGATATGCTTGTTCAATTAAATTATTATTTCTTCTTGTCTTCATGGTTTGGAGTGTATGAATATGAGTCACAAGTTCATATATGATAATCATATTAAGGTCCTTAGATAGAAAAATATTTTCATTGTATTTTCAAATATTGGATCTTTGGATAAGTCTTGAAGGACCTTTTGGACCTTCTGTCTAGTGGAGTAACCACATCCATGTTCATTTATTTTATTGACATTGATGTACATTTTAGAGAAGAAGCTTTCTATTTATTCATTTATTTGGATTTTTAATGCATCAATTTTATTTTATTTTTTGTATAGAATTTCTTGCATGTCTATTTTCAATGTTTTCTTTATATTCAATCTATAAAGAATCCAACATATCTTTTCCTTGAAAAGATAATATTTCATATACTTGATAAGAATATGATAGATACTAGATTTTTTTATTTTTATGTAATTTCATATTTCTTGATTTGATTCCTTATCATATTTTTAAAATAATAAATTTTTTGAAATCATTCTTGTAGAATGTCCCAACAATCATTGTATTTAAGCAAGTCTTTCATTACCATAGGCTAAATTTAAGAACCATTGAAGATTATGAAACTTTTTTTCTATGTTCTTAAAATTCATTATTCCTTGTTCCTTACTCTAATCCCAATTAACGAGCTATATCAAATAAATATCAAGATTTAATAGTTAGCTTTCATTTTGAAAATTTTTGGATTTTTCATGATCGTGAATGGACCAAGACCTAACCACAAGTTATGATTTACAATACCAAGGATTGTGATATTATAGCATGAGTCATGATGATATTGCAAATTGAGAAGATTTATTTTTGAGGATTTCATGAGTAAACCATAAGGATTTATTGAATTGTGATGATGATCAACAACCAGAAATTAGAATTGTTGGATGCCACAATTTGATCATGAGTCATGGTGGTAGATCACATGTACATCATGAGTTGTGATGAATTTGCCTTATTTTGGATGTTTAATCACAAGCCAATCATCAATCATAATTATAATTTTGAATCAATCCTGAGTCATGGTTAACATCACATGCTAACCACAAATTGTGGTGGACTCATGCTAAAACCATTCTTTTGTTGTATCTTGAGTTTTAAAAATCAAAAATCAACTTGATATCTTTGAATTTACCTTGAGGAATTTTTTAACTTGGAATCTTGATACTTATATAATACATTGCTTTAGATAATGATAGATTTAAAAAACTAGAAAAGAATACTTTCAACTTCAGATACAATACTTGAATAAGCACAAAGAACATTATTAAGAATACTTGACCTTATTGGTTAAACAACTAGATTAGATACTTATAGATCTTAATGATGATGGAATTGGATAGGATAAGAAATAATGTGGATAAGAAAAATTAGATCTTAGGAAGTTAAAGAAAAAAATTAAGAGAAAAACGTGAAAAATAATGAAGAAAAGGATGAGTTGAGACCATCCATCAATTCATTTAAATAATATAAAGTTCAATTTATCTTCTAGTTTCAAGTGATGAAAAAATGCAATCTTATCTTGTTCTTACTTTTTTTTATTTATTTAAAAAATTTAGCATGACACACTATCTCTAACATAAATTACATAATTTATAGGTTAATTTTCAATGTTTCACAAGCAGAGAAAAACTTATATTTTGTGGAATAATATTCTATCTAAGCAAAACTCATTAGAATCAAAGTTACAAATTATACCTCGCAAGTCAATATTTTTAATCAATGAAATTAATATCTACTTAAAAATTTAAAAATACTAAAAAATTAATAAAAATATTTCCTTTCCTAGAATAAATCATAATTTCAATGAAATGAAGAATTTATAAAAGGGTTTAGGAAAATTAAGTGCAATGCATGATATATGGTGTAATTAATTAAGACAACCATGTACTATTAATAAGTATCAAAGTAGATTCTATGCCCAATAATACAAATCACATGTGTTCATGTGTGACTATTTGTATTCCATGGACTAGAGTAGCATAGTACCTAGATAGTTAAACATCATTGTATTGAATTATCTTCCCAGTTACATCTATGTGGTCCTTAGTATGTAAATTAAATTATAATTGAGATGTATAACTGATGTTTTATGGCCATGACTAAAATATTATCAAATATTATTAAGATGTTAAAATTAAATTTAAATTAATCTATGATTAGAAACTAAGCGCAATATAACCTAAGAAATAAATGTTCATTCCCACTTTTTGTTCATGTCTTGAATGCATATATTTACTACTGGGATTACCAAATGTAGCACTACTAGGCTAACTAAGCATTAACATTAATGGATTACCAACTAAACATATGTTACATTTGAAGTGATCATGCCTATTCCACCATGTTCTAATGTGCAATGGAAAATAAATCTTTAACTAAGTGAACATAAAAGTAAATAGAATTAAATTATATACATGAGAAGATAAATTACATCAAGAGTAAATTCTATGCTAATTCAAAGTACTAAAATGATATAGAGTAATCTTGGTATTTTTTGTCATTTCTATTATGTGTCCAAGTGCAAAGTACTTGAATACAAACTTTGAACTATCACTTCAAACCATGTTGTGAGCACTCCCTTACTATTCTAAACTATAAAATGAAAGTACAAGATTTTAGTTATAATTATAATTCAACGTTGCATTTGTTATGGTAGGTGAATGATATTTATAAATTTTAACATCCTAGATACATTATATTTGTGATATCATACAAAAGCATATGACATCACTACTATGATATCACAAGCAACACATAAATGCTTCATCATATCCTCATGCCTAACTAAAAATCTATCCTCAAGCTAAGATAACATTGGAATAAAGTTTAATACAAAACTATAGAGGTGACTTAACTAACTTACTAATAGAATAATTTAGTCACATGAGTGTCACATTATACCATTTATTCAAGAGGTTTAAAAAATGATAAAATATTGTACATGCATTAAAAAGATTATAAAATTGTAGGTCTTTAAAAGTTGTTCCAATAGTAGGAATTCATGTTCATTTAAATAGTGGTAGCTACTCTTGTTATGATGATTTCCATGATGGATTGATAGTTTGATCTTCCATGTCAAAATGATTTAGTATGATCTAATTGTGACATCTCATTCTTGAATGTCATGTCAAACAACAAATATACATTATGTGTAATAAGATAATATACCCAACGTCAAATATATGTAACATTCAACATTATGAATAAATAAAATAATAGGGAAATTGTAGAAGGAAAAAAAAGAAAAGAATGCTTTATTGATGTAGAATAGTATATTTGGATCATGCACTAGATGTTTCTTGGGATTTTATTTCCTTGACATCTATCCCTTAGAGGCAATCCAACATTGCCATCATGGTTTGGCCTATCACTAGCCAAAAGGAATAGCCAGTCCTCTTCTGCATCACCTGACACCCATTACTCATATTTACCAACTCCAAAACTCCATGCTAATATGACCTCTATGTCCTAGGTATAAATACCTTAAGTCAAACCCTTAAAAGTTTCCTTAAGAGGCATGTCTATTATTACAACATGCCCTTTTCAATTGATAATGTGAAGAGGCTCTATCTTCATTATGTAGTAGCACCATTTTGAAATAGGAACATTACAATCTACCCCCTTTAGGTTTTGTTCATTCTCAAACAAGTACATGTTCACTATCTTTTTCCATCTCTAATGCCCTTTTTTATGCTCCTATGCTCACATACTTTGATTTTTCCTTTGGGATTAATGTTTTTTCTTGCTTATTCTTCAAAAAAGACATATGTGAGAAGAATTTATATAATTATTAAATATTATTTTATCAATATTTATCTTATTTTCTAAGATAATGATAAGAGGTGAATTAAATATTTACCAACCACTAATCACCAATCCTAACCAAGATCACATAAAGTGAAACTCATATTAAGTTACCAAGTGAAGGTAGGGTAAATCCTTTATTTCCAACTTCCATTACCTTAGATATTCTACTTATCAAAATAAAATATAAATTAAATAATAAAAAATTATGAAAATCATAAATAAAAGTAAGATTAAGATACTTCTTAATCTTGATCAATATTATGAGTTTATGGAATTAGTTGTAGTTCTGTCATAAGTGGTATATGATTGAATGGTCTTGCTTGAGATGGAAGGGCTTGATCTTGCTTCTTCTCAACTTCTTCTTTAGAAATTAACTTTAGTAACTTGGTAAATTGAAAGAATTAGACATCATACCAAATATAATCTAGGGTCTCAATGAAGAATGTTGTTGACCCATCTTCATTAATCATATTAGAGTAATTATTGAACTATAGTTCTTGATGACTACTATCCATCAAAATCATCCATTTCTGAATTCTAGGATCTAATTTATCTATTGAAGATTCAAAGTAATAAAATTATGCATTAACTGATGGAATTGCATGTTGAATTAATGGAAACATCTTCTTCAAATTGGGTTTATCTTGCAAGGATTCTTTTACACATCCATATTTTAAGAAATGATAAACACTACTTCTGACTTTCACGTTGAAGTCTTCACAAAGGATAATTGACACTGGATTAGTATGTCTTAGGAACAACTTATTCTTCAAACTTTCCTCTATTTTCTTAATCAAGTATGCTCTTTGACACAATTTGACATTTGGAAATGTTGATTTGACAATTAAATATCTGTTAAACATGCATATATATCTTCTTGATAAATGNTTGACACAATTTGACATTTGGCCATGTTGATTTGGCAATTAAATATCTGTTAAACATGCATATATATCTTCTTGATAAATGGATTTTTAGTATCATTATCAAGGCTATGTGACTTTTCCAAAACTTTGATTGTTCTTTCTTATCCATAATTTGTTGAAATTTTGGAATTCTAAAAATCATATTTTCTAAATTCCATTCAAATCTTTGTATCAATTCAAAATTGAATTCTTTATAAAAGATCACCCAACTATCCATGTTATGAATAGGCTCATCTATATGGCTCAAAAGAAGAACTTTCATAAGAACCTTTTTGCTTATAAATATCTTTGTATATCAGAGTTTCCATGTGTATTTGGAATTGGTAGAAATTCCCATGGAAAGATATCTTGTAGGCATAAAAGCTTAGCATTAAAATATTGTAACTCTACTAAGATGCATGGATATCGATAATCATGCCAGTCTAAGACCCATGGTGGACATAGCAAATGTTGTCTCTCACTAGCTAGGGATCTTGCAAGCATGTTGTATGTTGCAACTTTTATTCTCGTTCTTGGATTTTCTACTAGACCATTATTCTTTATGGCTATCATACACCTTGTTGGAATAAGATTATGACTCTTCATGTTACTTTTCTATATGATTTGATTTTAGGATGTATTGATATACAACTTGTTAACCTTTCTAGTTCCCTAACTGACTCAAGAACTAATTTTGAGTTAGTGACATTTAGCTACATACCTAGATTCTTAACAAACTTTCTACCCCCCTTAAGACACACTTCGGAAATGTAACTAATGAAAAACTAGAGGTTTAGAAAGCTAAAACTATCTATCTACATAGGCTAAATACTTAATCTTAAGGTTTAAAAGGGTTAAATTTGTAAGTCTCAACAATGAAATTAGTAGGCATAGTTTATGTTATGACCTTTTAAGCCATGATTTAAGGTATCATTAAATTATCAAGTACCCGAATGATAAATCTAGCTTACCTATTGAGTTAAAAAGGCTGAAAATATTAGAAATGATTATTCATATGCTAAAAATCAACATTCTATATCTGAGTTATGCTAAAATTAAGCTTTTTAAGGGTCTTGGGGCACCATATTGAGCAAGGAGTAGAAACTAATTCTTGGAGCTCTATAGGGAAGATCTACCTTTATCATAGTGTCTAGAAGGTTGAAATCTATAGGAAATGACTCTTTTTTGTTGAAAAAATATTCCATAATAAAATATTATGGCTTATAAAGTTGAAAATCTTAGGCACAAAACATGATACTTCCTAAGAGATGGTCCATACTAGTACTAATCTAGGGCAAGCATGCTTAATTACAAAATTCTTATCTTACTTAATACCAAGATGCCTAATTCATTTTTCTAGAACATCTTAATCCATGTTTTAAATTTAATTTTACTACCTATTTTACTAGAGTTTTCAAATTTCCTATTAACTGATGTAAAATTTATGGTTGATGGTATGGTCAATTGGTGATGTTTGTGGAGCTCCATGGGAGGTAGGATTCCACAATATCCATAGAACTCTATAGGAGGTAGGATTCCATAGTGCCTATGGTGTTTGGGAAGATTCATGGAAGGTGGTATTCCAAGGTATCTTGGGTATCCACAGGGCTTCATGAGAGGTAGGATTCCATGATGTCTGCAGTATTCATTGAGCTTCATGGAACCCAAGATTCCATAGTATCCATGGAGATCCATAAAACGTAGGATTCCATAGTTTCCATGATGTCCGTAGAGCTTCATGAAAGGTAGGATTCCATGGTGTTCATACAGTGCTGTTGGCTACCAAAATTTCTAGCAAGTTTTTCAATGAAGGTGGAGGCAACGGTGGTGGTAGTAGCACTAACATAGGTAGTGGCATCAATGGTGCAAGCACAAATGATACATGAAATAGTGGCAGAGCACAATGATAGATAGAGGCATTCAACAAGGAAATTATAGTTGCTACAAGTTCATTCCTAGTCAACTAAGAACCATTAATCATTTTCTCAAAGCCCACTCTCTAGCACCTCATGATTGTAAGGATCTACTCGAGCATGGCTAGCAGGGGACCATAGGGTCACTTCTAAAGTGCTTAGAGCTATACCGCACATGCTTTCCAAATCTAACTATATGCCTACACACTGATGAGTACTGGTTGTCATGCAACCATTGACTATTGTGCAGCATGTGCTCCATGGTTGTTGCATAGCAAGTGCTCTCACAACATAGCTAAGTGCCTTAGTGCCATAGTGAAGCGCCATGTTTGTGAGGTCCTCTAGGCGAAGCACATGCATCAATTTTCATAGGCTCATGAACCCATTGATGGTAGAGCCATCATTGATGGTGGAACCAGTAGGTTGAATAATACGGTCCAAGTAGGATGAGTTGCAACAATAGGCAGGTGCAAACAAGAATGCAACTAGCAAGTAGAGCACTAAGCAACAATCAAAGGTAGAAAAGCAATGACAAGAGAGATTCTGCTACTAGACCCATGCTAATGAACACTTGGGATGCTAAGGTTAACCATCAATAGTTACTGAATGGTTCCCATTATCTCACAAAACTATATGCTCCCTAGCCAACATGGCCCTATAAGGTGTTGCATAGTCCTTTTTGGGCCAACATGGCCCTCACAAAATCTTCTTATTTTTTTAAAAATGTATTATATATATATATATCATTTTGGGGTTGGGGTTTGACCCACAACCTTCCATTTTTAACTTTTTATTACTATTTTATTTGGACATGCATAATGAAAAACTTTAAACATCAATATCTCACAATTTGTAAATCCAACTGGAATAAAATTTGTACTATTGAAGTCATCTTGATGAGTACTATGAGATGGATATAATTTCAAAGTCTAAAAAATAATTTGAATTTCCAAGTTTTTAAAGGACCAAGATAGCTTATTTTTCTAAATTGACATTCCTAAGCTAACACATAAACGAAGTAATGACTTCTAGATGACACCAATAATTATAAATGATATTCCAATCATTAAATGTTAAGCATAATACTTTTAATTTATGATTTCATATGTATGATATAATCTTATTCTCTCACATCAAAATTATGTCCTAGGGCTTAAGGATAAGCAAGACATTACAACATTACTTCTTAAGTACTAGTTGAATCTCATATTAATGATCTTATAGATTGAGTAGGCATGAGACAATCTTGTGACTAGGTTAAATCTCTTAAATTTATCAATAGGTAGGTCCTAGGTAATATGAGTATTACAAAATTTATAGAGATAAGGTATTTAGAACACTAATTTTCAAATGAAACCAAATCAACTTAGGTCATGGTTACTAACCTTCTAAAAGGAACATAATAATGACCTAAATCTATTACATTCTAACAATAATATAAGATGGGTAAGAGTTACTTGGATTTGTGTTTTATTAATTTTTCTTGCAATTGATGTACCTTGGTGAGGTATAGTTAGATTTCTTGATCGTTAATATTCTTGAATGAATCTTGATTGGTGGAGTTCATGTTAAACATGATACTTTTATTGTTCTTTTGTAGATGTATGGATCATCTTAGACATATGACATATCTGGTTGTGCTCCATGGCTCTTCCTAGGTCTTGGATCCATGGTTAATTATTAGGTTGTAGTTGGCCCATGATTCTAACTAGCCCTTGAGTCATGATTTACTTTGATATCAAATGTGACATCTAATTCTTAGATGTCATGGAAAATGTCAAATATATATTATATTTTAAATTATTCATAAGAATATAATATACCAAATGTTAAATATATGTAGCATTTGACATTAGGTGTAAATAAAATAACAAGGAAACTGTAGAAGGAAAAAGGAAAGTATGTTTTATTAATTTAGAATAGTGCATATGGATCATGTGATGGATGTTCCTTGGGGTTTTCTTCCTTTAGCATCTATTCCTTAGAGGCAATCCAACACTACCACCATGCTTAGGCCTATCACTGATTAGAAGGGATGGTCAATCCTCTTCCTATTCTACTTCACCTAGCACCTATTACTCACCTTTACTCACTCCACAACTCCATGTGGATATGACCTCTATGCCCTGGGTATAAATACCTTAGGTCAAACCCCCAAATGTCACCTTAAGAAACATGTCTATTCTTAAAACATTCCCTTTTTATTCTTAATTACAACTCCTCGTCCAGGTCTTGTTATGATAATAATAACACTTATTATGAAAAGGCTCCATCTTCGTTATGCCATAACACCATTTGGAAATGGGGACATTACACTAATACTTGTTAACATTTATTCATAAATCATTAATTGTACAAGTTATTTTGGCTAAGTTGGTAGTTGTTAGGATATTTCACAAACATGATAAATTAGAAAACAACTTGTTTTCTTGTATAAACTAGACAATAAAAAATTTGTAGTTAATCTTAAATGATATTTTTTCAGCTCTTGATATTCTACTAGTCTTTTTTCTATGTTATTCATGACATCACATTGCATAGTGTATTAAAATTGGAGAATTTCTAGCTCTACCTATGGCACCTATAGTTTCACCTTCCTCTTATTATGTAGCTTATTCTCATGATCAAATAATAAAAATATTACTACACGTTATTTCTTCACTTCATTTCATGATCAAAATGCTATGAACATGGTGAGGTTTACTTAGTAGAGATTGAAAAGTTTCATGTTGTGCATTAAATCCTTTATCTATAGATCCTTGATTTTAATTTCTATATGATGTGTTATTGTAAATTTATCATGGATGCTTTTCTAGGTAGCATCATAGTTTGTTATAAAGTAGAATTAATGTGGACTTTGTGAAATAATTGAGAGCATTGAGATAAAGAAATTTGAGAAATGAGAAAGAATCAAAATAATTTAACATCATATTCCATGATAGAACATAAAGAATGTATAAAAATGAGGAGTTGGTCGACACCCCCAACCAAATTGGGGTAAGTGGTCTAGCACCACATTTCATATACATTGGTTCATATTTATACATGAAGTGATGTAGCAATATTCCCAAATTAGCTTTTAACTAATCCCTTGATTTTAGGGAATCTTCCCATTAATCTCATTAAAGTTCCACCTATTCTCTATAATGTATTTCAAACATATCCTACTTGATGACATTATTTTTTCATGTTTCAATTTCAATTATGAACCTTTACCATGATGCATAGGCATCTATCATGGATGGGTTCTAATTTTTTCTTGTTATCCTTTTTATGTCTACATTTATCTTAACAAATTACTCTTGGATGTGACTTAGCTTAGTTTCAAGATGTTCCTTCTCATGTAAAACTTGTATCAACCTCTGATGTTCTATTATGAGCCCCTTTTTCTCCTTTAATATGGTAATGTTCTTTTGTTAAACATAATCCATAGCATCAATGGTAGATGCATCCCATATGACCTTCTTTCATTCCATTTCAAATTGTTATTTCTTGATGGTTAAGTGTTAAAACTTCTCAATTATAAAGTTACCAAGTAATTTTGATATGAAAAACCTAGATAGATCTTGTAACTAAGCACAAAGTTGGACCATCTCATTCTATAATTATTGAAATTTTGATTTCACATGCTACAATTGGATTTTAATAAGAACAAAATTTTCTTTAGTTAAGATTAATTCAAACTAGACTACCATGATATTTTCAAGGATCTCAAATATGTCTTGGATGATTTAGCTAGTTTGAAGCAATTATTCCAAGACATCCTCATGTTCTATTACACTCATTATTCCACCAGCTCCTCCTTTGATACTAGCAAATTTCAAAATTTCCTAGGTACTGGTAAAATTAGAAATGAAAATCATAAGAATATTCAAGATGATACTGACATGTTTTGCAATATCATTGGTAATATTATTTTGATATTTGTAAGGCATAAGATTATGAACCCATCACTAGATGCAAAGATGACTTAGAATGCATCTACACTTCCAAGAATATTGATGAGCAACAACGTACCCCTATGTCCAACCATACAAATCATGAAGTGTTCATGCATGATCTAGTTAAATTCTATAGACTTTGTCATTTCTAGTGCACTAGCCCTTAAGAAAGTGAATCTAGCCTTAAGGTCAATCATTGTCTTCCCAATTACACATGTGACATTCATTGGTATGGTTGACTGTAACTGAGGCATTCAATTTTTATCATTTTTTATGTTTTATAGTTGGGTTTTTGAATTGCAGATAAAAATAAATTTAATTAACTAATTTAAATTAAGTAATTAACTAGCATTTAACTAATCCTAACATATGCATCCATTCCCACTTTCCATACACATCCTAAACCCACGTATCCACTACTAGGAAACCAAGAACTATGCTACTAGGCATACCAAGCAATAACACTATTGAGATTACCAAGAGAATATGTGTTACACTTGAAGTGATTATACTTCTATGTGTAATCTATCTCATTTAATTGTCTCATTAACGTAATAACTAGGAAATATTTAATAATTAATTCAAACCATTTAATAATAATTAGAAATAGTAAATGCATATATAAAGTAGCTAATCTATCCAAAGTGCTGCAAGTTTTATTAGAAAGCTCCTCTTTATTACTGCACATGTTATCATGCTTAGGTACAACAATGCTTAAATAAAGATCCATACACTTAATGACTCTTGCTATAGGCACTCAGAGGAAAATTTTAACTTTCAAATGAGAAAAATGCAAGAGCTCCACTACAATTAAAATCTTTTATTATGCCATAAATGTAGTTGCAAGCATGTATTTATAGCCAAAAATCAAGGAAACTGACACTGCATCAATGAGGCCTCATCAATGCATGATAAGATGTGTTGACTAGGTCTTGTTAGTGAGGCCCAGTTGATGAGGCCACATCAACAAGGCCTCATCAATGTAGCCAACTTAACATGACTCATCATAACCCCACGACTAAATGAAAAATTTTCCTTAAGTTTTGTTAGAAAATTGGAAAGGTATGGGATTATTAACTAACTTTTTTTCACACAAAACAAAATGACAGACTTGAAAAAAAATGGTGTACAGATCAACACATTAAAAAAATGAAATTGTTTAGGATACAAAATTGAACATCATGATTCAACTCTTCAAAATCATACAACATGTTCATTGATGATGTGAAGATTTTTGGAGAAGATCAAATGATCCTAGGTAGTGGTGGTTCTTGAGGCATTAAGGGATCCTCATCAACTTCAGGCACTGGTAGTGGTTGAGATGGTTGTGGTTGTCCTATCGCTGCTATGACTTTAGGTAGGATGTAGAAAGCATATAGTAGTGCTTTCATTTTTTCCTCCTTACTCCTAGGATCATGCACTATCCATGCATCTTCCCCAATGTGGGCTAGAATGGGCACATCCCAAGGACACAGGATTACTAGAAACAACTACTTGGCATTGACAAACCATGCAACAAAATATTTTCATTCAATGTCAATTTCCCTAACTGTGTTCCTTAGCTCCTAGTAGTTATTCATCCATCTAGATAGGTTCTCAATGATAGATCGCTAATGAGTGGAAAGGTACCCCTACACTCAACCATATGAATATAAGCATTTCATACATGATCCGGTCAAACTCCAAGCACTAACTACTTACACACATTAATGGAACACTCAGGGTTAATCAATCGTTGTCTTCCCAAACTTACTTGTATTGTCATAGTTGTATGGTTAAGTAAGCTTGAGGTATATGATTTTTATAGCTTTTTGTCTTTTTATGTCTTTTACTAATAAAGGAAAGGGAGAGAGAACTAAGTGACTAACTTACATTAACTATTCATTAACCAGTTTCTAAATGTTCCTAACACTAGTATTCATTCCTACTTTCCATACATATCTTGAACCAGTGCAATGCTGTTGGGATTACCAAACGCTAATCGTTACTAGGTTACCAAGCGCTACACGCATGCTCGAAGTGGTCGTACCAAGCGTATTTAACTAAGGGGGTTGAAGGTTGAGAAAGATATTAATTAACTAGGAAAGCATTAAACAATCATTAATTACTAATTAGATTAATCTATATGCTGCAAGGTTTATCATAAATTTTATCTTTATTGTCATACACAAAATTGTTCTCAGGTACAAATTGTTTGAATAAAGATCCGTTCACTTTATGACTCCTACAACGGGCACACAAAAAAATTCTAACTCTGGAATAAAAAAACTACAAGAATCTGGTGAAGGGTCTAAGCCTAACTATGTGGAACCAAGGGTGCCACCTCTTATTTATAAAAGATGAGGCAGGATGCAATATCACGTATGCGATATCGTGTGGCAAATGTGATATCGCGTATGCGATATCACAGCTCATCATACCCCCCATGACTGAATGAAAACTCATCCTTAAGTTGCTTACAAAATATTATGAAGGTATGGATTATTGACTTGAATGAAAACTAATGGTGAATGGGATGACATGTGAACAGATCAATCATTATAATACATGACAATATTAGTGTTCATGACTACAAGAGTGAACAGTATACACATTTGACATCTAGCCTTATTTGGCAGCTGAGAGAGAAGAGAGAGAGAGAGAAAAGGAGAAGATGCGTTTCTATCGATGCCAAGATTACACCTTCCGTTGTCCATCCATTATCGCACCATCAATATTGTTCCTTGCATAATTGTTCTAGCACCAATCCATCCTAAGTGTTTCCTCCAAGTCCAGTCCATTGCTGTATGATTACCATCTACACACACAAACATAATCACATATGAGCAAGGATAAGTAAATCACAATACAGTTGATACCTTGGCTCGGTGTAAGGTCCATTGCCTAAGTTGTGATACGGCTAATAAGGATTCTAGAGATATAACAATAGTGACTACCCAAGATGTAGGGGTTAGGAAAATTAGAAAAATTGGACCAGGGTCCCCATGACTAAGAGTGATCCTCTGGTAGCGATAGAATGGGAAAAGATAAGGAATAAGAAAGATGGAGAAATAGAAACAATGGCAACACCAATAAAATGGATGTCAGATATGGGAATGAACAAAAAAAATGTTGATTGCGGAAATGTTTAAGGGAAGGAAGTTAACTGGTACACCAAATAGAAATGCCAGTGGGTCCTCCCCAAAGTAGACTCATGCCCTTGATGCCCTGAAAATCCCACATTTAAAGAGTGTAGGATCTGGAAATGTCATTTTGAAGATAGATTTAAAGTCTTAACCATGAGAATTCACCAAAAAGAAAACAATGCATCAACCAAAATATAGACTATTGATACAACTGGCAATGAGGTGTAAAATGGAGAAAGAATGATGAGGAGAATAGAATGGAATGGAGTCCCAAGAACAAGGTAGTGTATAGCCCCTTGTGTATGTATGGTTAATATGACTGAGTAGATCTCATTCCAAATACATCCTCAAAAAATCCACATCTAGTGACTTCACATTAATACACTTGGCCAATCCATCCACTTGTAGTAACAAGAATGCTTTCGCCAAAGAGTCACCACCAGTTTGAGGAAACGATAAAGCGAAAAGTAGGAAGCCAGTGAGAGGGAACATGTTTGTTCAGTTCCATAACCAGTGCTTGTAGCCCAAATAATTATTTTGTCTAAAGGATTTTCTTTGAATTCTCACTATTTTTTTTTTGTATGAGAACCACATCATGCAAAGACTTATTTTCATTAGCTCAACTTCCCAATAATGGAGCAACATCGGAATGGTAAGGAAAACTCAAAAAGAAAACATCCAAGTACCAAGAGAATAGCTAGCAAAAATGCATCAAATTCCTTTGAAGTCACACCCTTTTCAATTCTTGAGTCCTTCCTTAGTTTGAGAAATGCCCAGTTACCAATTTTTTAATAGTTTTATTATTAAAGAAAGGGACTGTACAATTCCAAGCCAAGAGAGACCATAGAAATTCATGGATGCATGGATGACATGGACTCATTTCTTGTTATATTAAAAGAACCATACCTTAGTATCAACATTATAACTCAAAGGTAAAAACCAAATATTATTAATCAATAGAATATAGTTCATACCACCATCAGGAGCACTTATTAGGTGATGAATCTAACAAAAACAAACAAACAAAGACAGAAATAAGAACAAAAACAAAAACAAATAGTCACATAAAGAAATGAAAAAGTATAAACGATGTTGCAAAACAAAAACTAGAAAAGTTAAAGAAATTTGTAAAACAAACATGTGTAAAAAAAAACTTAAAAAGGAATTGAGGGCCTCAAATGGTTAGTAGAGGTGGTCATCTCCCCCATGACTGAGTTAGAAGGAGGAGATTTGAAATAGTGAGTAGGGTCGTCCCTTCTCAGAGGTATTGTGTGCACTGACCATTCTAAATTCATTGAAGGGTTTGTTCTATTGCACATTGACTAATATTCTCTTATTAGGGCTCTTGCTTAAAATTTTTAGAAATTTCCAACTTCCCCTAGTTGATGTTTTTAGGGTTAAGGCTTGGAAGTTGGCAGCAGACTTGCTCTAGTACCTCTATTCTTTCGATGTAAGCACAAGTTATTCCCTCAGTTAGTTCCATGCACATTAGTAAGTTGCTCTCTCGATTAGCTATTAGCCACTAGGTGTCTTCCTTTCATGTGGCTGCTACATACAGGCACTTTTGTATGTTAATATCTTGTGCACACCGCTTGCATGCAAACAATCCTAAACTTTACACAACCCATGATCTCTGCACGCAATTGCATCCTATATCACTATATGTAATTCATGGAACCTTCTTATTCTCGATCTTTCAAAAAGTGTTCTCCTTAGATATTTCTAGGGAAAGATTGCAAATTCCTAGGCATGCATATATAGTACTTAGCCACGCCCTTCCTATTATTATTGAGAAGTCCCCTTTACCATTATTCACTTGTATCACTAGGAAATCAGCTAGGTATGACCACCCACACAAAGTGGTGATGATGTCCTCCACCAGTCCTAAGGGAATAGTGATGGACTGGTCAGCAAGCTTTAGGTGAATATTGCTCTTCGTTAATGGAGGTAGGTTCTAGGCTTTGTACATTTCTTGTGATGTTAAGTTGACTCCAGAACCTGAGTCTAGAAGAGCTTTGCATGGCTCATTCCTACTAATTTGGAGATATATTAGAGGGCTTCCAAGATCAAATAATTTTTTGGGAACATGTCCAACCTTAATCTAGTTAGTAACAACATGTGTTAACATAACCGTATGCATTGAGCTTGGTGTTTGGTTCGAAGGGAGTTCTAAAGCCTTATTTGATGGGGAGGAATTCAGAGGTTTAACCACTTGTGGTTATAAGGGATTGGTTGGACTATTGGCTTTGAAGAAAGGTCTTTTCTTCATACAGTTGTTAGAACCAATAGCAAGTTGAGGATTTATAGCCCTTGTAGCATTGCATTGCTGCTGTTGAGTAGGGAGTTCCCCTTGCATTGCTGGAGCAGGTGGTAATGGAGCTATTGGTGTGAGAGCTATGGATGGATTTTAAGGATGGTATGTTTATGAGTTATCTTCTCTAGGAGAAGGAGTTATATAATACTCACAAGCTTGGTAGTGATGTTGTGGTGTAACATGACTAACAGAGTCACGTGGAGAGGTTGGATGCTGCACGTAGTAGCCATATGGGTCAAGTTGCCAGTAGGGGCATTGTTGCCTTAGTGCTGGCATTCCCCATGAATATGGGTATTTCCATTATTGATGTTTCTCAATGGGTTGTGGTGGAGTTCCACTTGGATAATATATTGAAGGTTGGTGGAACTTCTTTAGGTTACCTTGGGGATAAGGTAACCGTCGGGGCGTTTTCCTTTTATTTAGTCGTGGGTTGAGTGCATACATCCCAGACTCTTGTAGATGTGAGATCACTAGGAAACATCCCTTAGGATGGTCATATTGTCATATCTCGCATCCACCGTGATTTTCTATGTCTAAATCCACAACCTCTTTTGTAATGGCCATTTTACCCTTACCCTTGTTATGTGCATTCTCCACTTCTCTCTTTTTCTTTTTGTTGCAGTCACTACCTCGCTCCCTAGACTCCTATACAATTTTAAGAATAATTTCAAACCTACTATCTAGGGAGTCCCACATTTGGTCTACCTTTTTCAATACTTCTATTGTTAACTTTTGGAGAGGCAAAGTTTTCCTATTCACCATCTCTTTGAGTGGTGACTCTTCTTCCTCCTCACAAAATCTCACTCCCCTTTTATGGGGGGAAGGATCTCAATTTTATTCTTCCACACTTTCTCTCTTTCATAGCTCACCTTCTTCTTTGGCTACTTGCTCTAGAAATCTATGAATTTGATGAAACCTAAGCTCCGATAACCTTCCTTGGGCATACGTCCCAAGGGTTCTTTTTGTTTCATGCCTAGGTCCATCCACGAGATGATGTAGTTGATCCCGCTGCAAATAACCATGGCCAGGGCAATGATGTAATAGTGCGTAATAGTGGCCCATGCTAGCATCCAAGGGTTCATGATTTCCTTTCTTTCATCCTTGGATTTGCTTCCACAAGTTAGACACTTGGGAGTACGTTTGGTACTTCTCATTGAAAAATTCTAACATTGTACTCCACCTCCGAATGGAATCCGATTCTAAGGACTAGTATCAGCTTTCAGCTTCTTTCACTAGTGTCCTTGGGAACAAATTTAGTTTTCTCCATTCATTTTCTATGTTTTGCAAGGCACATGCATCATGGAATTATTGTAAATGATTTTGAGGATCAGCGTTGTATCGCCTTTCAAATCATGGGATGTTGTTCATGTCTAACCTCTTGATCCTACTATCCTTTTGGTGCCTTTTTGGAACTCTTACGACCTCCCTTATATCTAGCATGCTTCTAGTTGCGAGTAGGGGTTCTTCATTATCATCTTGTTCATAGCGTCTATGGTGTCTACATAGTTCCCTACTCTCCCTTCTTCTATGTCTTGATTCCTTAGAGTGCCCTTGTCCTTGTTCTCGACTATCTCATCGATTTTTTTCACTTTGTTTTCCCTTATCCTCAAAATTCGTTTCCCTATGACTTTATCTGAACATTGAAAGAGAGGGTGAAGGTGATGATAAAGGTGAAGAAGAAGGAGAACCATCACCATGATGGTGTTTTCTACCTTCTCTTCGGTGGTCTCAACCTCGATCGTGATCACGATCAGAATGTCTATCCTTATCATGTGTTTGTGTTCCTTTGTTGAACACTTCGTGTTCATGGGTATCAAAACTAGGGTTGTGAATAGTGGAGTGGAGGTTCTGATACACTACCTCTTGACCATTTTCAGGAGGAGGAACATAATTTCATGGGAAACCTGTTAAAGTAGGTCCACCATCCTTAATTTCCCTCAAAACGTGCAGAGTGTCATGGCGCCATTTACCCTTCAAGGATGTATGGTATCTCTCCTATACAAGTCCCTTTGATGTTTCACTTCTGTGGGATGATAGTCCCTTGTGTCATGATCACATGAAATGTATTCTTTATATAAAAGTGACATTCCTATTCATGAGAGAGCATGAAGGAGCATGTTGGGAACTAATCGGTTTGGAGGCAACACTATGTTACCCTCCAAGTCTCTCTAACAAAGTTGTTCATCTTGGTGGAGAATAAAGGTAAATTTGGGTACATACTCATCAGGATGAGTATATACCGCATGAAACTATTGAGGAACTGGTGGATCTTGGTTACATGTATTATGCCATCAACTGCCTCTTGTGTTAGTCCTAGGCGGTAAAGTGCTTTTATGCGAAGAAGAAGACATTTTGACTTGTTCGGTTTGTGATGTACCATTGTCTTATCTTTCTTTGATTAACCCTAAGGGTTCATTCTAAAGTTACAACAATATGAATGATTTCCTATGTTCTACGTAGTGCACACAAAGCAAGTCCCCAAAAACGGCGCTAATGATGAGTGGCGAGGTACCCCTACACTCAACCACATGAATACGAGCATTTCATGCATGATCCAGTCGAACTCCAAGGACTAAGTGCTTATGTGCCTTAATGGAACACTCAGGGTTAATCAATTTTTGTCTTCCCAAACTTACTTATATTGTCATGGTTGTATGGTTAAGTAAGCTTGAGGTATATGATTTTTATATATTTTTATCTTTTTATGTCTTCTATTAACAAAGGAAAGGGAGAGAGAACTAAGTGACTAACTTACATTAACTATTCATTAACTAGTTTCTAAATGTTCCTAACACCAATATCCATTCCCAGTTACCATACACATCCTGAACTAGTGCTTGAGGTATATTCTTTTTATAGCTTTTTGTCTTTTTATGTCTTCTACTAATAAAGGAAAGGGAGAGAGAACTAAGTGACTAACTTACATTAACTATTCATTAACTAGTTTCTAAATGTTCCTAACACCAATATCCATTCCCACTTACCGTACACATCCTAAACTAGTGCAACGCTGATGGGATTACCAAATGCTAATCATTACTGGGTTACCAAGCGCTACATGCATGCTCAAAGTGGTCGTACTGAGTGCATTTAACTAAGGGGGTTGAAGGTTGAGAAAGATATTAATTAACTAGGAAATAATTAAAAAATAATTAATTACTAATTAGCTTAATCTATATGCTGGAAGGTTTATCATAAAGTTTGTCTTTATTTTCGTACACAAAATTGTGCTTAGGTACAAATTGCTTGAATAAAGAGCCGTTCACTCTATGAATCCTACTGTGGACACACAAAAATAATTCTAACTCTAGAATAACAAAACTACAATAATCTAGCTAAGGGTCTAAGTCTAACTATGTGGAACCAAGGCCGCTACCTCTTATTTATAGAAGATGAGGCAGGACATGATATCGCGTATGCAAGATCGCAATTCATCAATCACTAATCTCTAAATCATCCTCTAAGAACTTTGAGTTTAACATTAGTAACCTCAAGCTCTTTTTTGATGTCCATGTGGTGTTTGAACTTAGCCTTGTATAGTAGATATGAGCTACCCACTTTTTTTTCTAACTCCAACCACAGTCATCTAGCAATTAGCATTGCTAGGTTTGCATAATAGAGATTGGCCATCTCCATGTGTTTGTCATCTTCTCAATATGCAACTCCTTCAAGAAGATCTTTGCTTTGTTGTAGGCATTAATCCCATCAAGGATGGGCTGTCACATCTCTCTTTCTTACTAGAGTTACTAGAGGACCTCATTTAGTTTTTCCTTTGTCATCTGGATTTGTTTTTTATTCACTTCGTTTTGCAAACTAACCTGGTCCCTATAGTGATTTTTCATGTTCTCAAATTTGAGTGCTTCATTCTTCCAAGCAGTGATCTCAATGGCTGATTTGCGGTGCAAAGTGTGTACCTCCTCCATTGATAGATTATGGTTATCCATAGTGGATTTCCTGAGTTCAAAGTTTACCCTAGAAAGCTACTCCTATTATTGATGAATGAATTCTTACATTTAATCTTTCTATGCATCAACATTTCACAAGAAATGATTCGGTGCAGTCAATGATTCATTCTCTTGGCATATCTAATTTAAGTCCTTTTTTATTGAATTTTTTTTAGCTTCTACTATGGACTTTTTGAAGATGGCCATCACTGCCTCCTCCTCAACCTTCTAAAATTATTCTTGAAGTTGTTTAATAGCTTCATCTCTTGTCATTGATGGGCTAAGGATTGTTTGTTTTATAAGTTGGGCATGAAGTTTAGCAAAATCTATATCCAAGTGTTGATTTTGTTCTTATGTTGTTTCTAGTTTCCCCTCCAAAATAATGCATCTGCCCCTTACATTTACTAGCTCTAAATAGGTTTTAATGATGTTCTTTGGAAGATCAAAGATGTCCAAAGTTGATTACCTGGTTCCTACTAGTCATTCCAAGAATTTTTCATGTTGATTTGCATCTAACTTTCCATTGACCATGTCTATAGATGTCTACACATCTTATAGTGTAGATACATTTGGTACAAACACCATAGATGCATTCAGTGCTTCAGCTACATGGTCAGCTATCACTTCTTTTGATGTCTTCTACCCATGATGCTGCATCACCAAGACATTTGACTCTTCACCTTTCTACAACCTCATTTAGAATGTGGTGTCATTCCCAAAGATTTCTAGGAATAGTTGATGTGTTTCTAGTGACACCATCACCTCTCAAATGTTGGAATTTGACCTCAAAGGTGGTTGTGTTATTTGGCAAAGAAAATTGAACAACCCATCTCCATTTAGCTAACTCTTCTAGTAACTTCATTAAGATGGCTCATTGCTAGCTGATACATAGATGGATCTACCCCACTCATTCTTTCTTGTTAATCTTGTTCACTCAAAAGCTGTTCTCAAATTTTCCATAGACATTTAATGGTTGCATGGACCTTCAATGTTGTTTCATAAGTGGGTGGTGGTGGTGAAAACTCCTCTTCATGAGTTGTTGCTATCATTCTATCCTTCATGATTTCTGTCCATGAGGCCATAGGAACATGCCTAAGAGTGTTGTTAGAGTAGAAAATAATGCTTGCCATTTTGCAAAGCTTTCTATTAAGGCATGAAAAGGGAAGGGTCTTCCTTCCACATTCATTTTCTTTGAAACATTTTTCAATCTCCAACTATAGTAGTTATGGAAGGTTAATAGGGAACTTCCTACTTAGAGTAGTGCATGCTCAAGCAAAGAAAGCAGTCACCTTGATTGGCCTCATCGTTGGATTAAGGTGATAAGTCATAATCTTGAAATAAATCTGCTTTTCTAGTGTGAGCACACCATATTCCTTATGGTCGACCTCATAGCATTGTTAGGTCCACTTCCTTTTGGCCTAAGGATTACCTCTTATAGATAATTCAACTAGTTGTTTTTCTATGTTAGGAAACCCAAGTGACTATGCAATAGATTCTGCAAAGTAGGACACTTGAATATCCTTGATCTTGACAATGAACCCTGGCCTTCAGCTACTCCAGAAGAGATAGGTCTCTCCCATGTACCATTTCCCACTAACCATGATGACTAGCCACATGGGAGAGGTTTACAGTTGTGCCTTGAAATCCTATGGGGCTTTCTACAAAAATGGCCTGAAGTTTATATCTTGAAGAACTAATATTTTAATGTCTTGGGGCTGAATGATGTCTAAGCAGGCTTGAGTCAATGTTACCTCAAGCCTTGACACAAGTTCAGGTACTTCTTCTCTTTGTGATTGTTCGGTTTGTACTTCCTCCCTTGGAATCTATCAGATAGATTCCACTTTAGGCTCCTCTCAAAGAGGTCTCATTGCATGGGTTTCCTCTAGTAGTTCTTGGCCTTGTTCTTGCTAGCCTCTTCTAGCTTTGGCTCATTTCTCTTGTGGTTGTGAGGGTTCTCCTTCCTACAAATAGTTTTGTTTGGGTGTCATCTATAATCACAAGAAGACCATAGATTATAAATTGTTGTATAACCTTATAATAATTTGAATATATTAACTCTTGAGGATAGTTACACTTGGCTAAGTTGTGATTATGACTAATTTAATTAATCCAATTATCATTTATTTTATGTGTTATTGTGAATAATTCATCTTGAAGTTTGTTGGAAGGGTTAACTTGGAAAAAAGTTGATATTAATATATGGTTAAGGTTATTAACCCTTTAAATTTCCAAGAAATTTCATGAATTTTTCATTGGAAACCTTAAGGTTTGTGATCCCCACGATAAATATCTTACCTCCTGTAAGTGCAAGATCAAAAAATGGAGTGATTTGGACAAACAGTTGGGAAGCTATGAACTATAGAAGGTTTTGGGCTTAGAAAAATTGCAAAAATTCTTCATGTGTTATGTGCAACTTGCAAAAAAATTTAAACTATCTATTATTATACATAGGATCTAAGCACTGCATCAATGAGGCCTAGTTGATGAGGCCTCGTTGATGCAATCAATGACCACCACTGACTTGGTCAAACTTTTAAAATACAAGGAATTTTTGGATGAAACTAGGATCAAATGGAAGCTCATAGGACCAAGAATAGTATGAAAACATGAGAAGAGGGTGTTGAAGCCCATAAATTTGAAAAAATGGAGAAAATTAAGAAAATTTAATTTAGTCGATAAATGAAATGAAAGATTGAGTACTGAGTGGTTACACAATGGAAAATGTGAAAGGTAGGATTATGGAAAAGTCAAAGGTAAGGAACCTTAATTAATCAAGCCAAGAGCTATGCAAGTGGATCCTCCACACAATAGGTGCATGCCCCTTTTTTCCTTGCATAACCTCAACTAAAGGGTCTGTGAGCCCCATAGACAATTAATGATCATGAAAAGTTAAAGACCAACCCAAAAGAATCCATTCAAGAATCCCAACACATCAGACCAAGACATGGATCATAACATAGAGAATGGTAGTGAGGTGAGTTATGGAAACATGGATGGATGATAGAGAAGTGGAATGAAGTTCCAAGTTCAGGTCATAAGAAGTCCCTTGTGGAATTTGTGCTTAAAATGACCTAGGAAGTTCCATCCTCAACTCAAACCAAAATCATCCACTTTCAATGAATTCACATCACCACTCTAAGACTAATCCATCTACTTGAGACACCAAAGATCTTCCACAAAACAACCACCATTCCACAAGGAAAAGAAAAGGGAAGTAAGAAGTAAGAGAGAGGGCCTTAGTTAGAGGGGACCTTCAAGCATAGGTGCATGTTGTTCGAGTCCCATAACCAGTGCTTGTAGCCTATTTATTTGTCCAAGGGATGTGCTTTAAATTTCTATTATTTTTTAAAAATAGGAACCACACCATGTAATGACTTATTCATGTCAAAGGGATGTGCTTTGAATTTCCATTATTTTTTTCTAGTGTTTTTTTTTGAATGGAAACCACACAATGGAATGCCTTATTCATCTTCTTATTATTAGTTGGCATGGAACAATAAGAAGTTTGTAAAAAACACTCAAGAACTCAAGTAAGAAGAACAAGACAAAAAGTAATGAGTCCCCTTGAAGTAAAAACCTTTACAAACCTTTGAATCCTTCGTAATTTTGGAAATACCAATGTCATCAATTGATTAAAAGTTTTTTTAGTGAAAAGAACCCTAGATTTCCAAATCAAGGAAAACCATAGAGTTCATTGGATGGGTAGATGTCATGGACTCACTACCTATTCCATGAAGAATAAACCATGTCAAAATTATCAGATATTAGAATTTAAAAATAGAAACCAAACATCAAAAATTACATATTCAACATAAACCATCATTTGTAAACAACAACAGTGGCACTGTGTCTTGAGGCAATAAAGCAAATTTATTAGCAAAAATGAGAAAATATCACACTTAAAAAAAAGAAAGAAAAATAAAATTAAAATATATGTGTAAAGTAATCAAGAAATTTTAAAGGTTCTAAAGATGGTGTAAAATTATAAAAATTTGAAAATAAAAAAGTTGTAAATTCAAAAATGTGAAAAACAAAAAGGTAAAAAAACTGAGAGGCCAATTTGACGGTTAGCATAGATGGCCTTCTCCCCCACAACTAAGTTGGAAGGAGGAGATCTGAAAAATAGAACATGGTTTTCCATTAGTTGAAGTGGTATTTACACTAGCCTTTCTTAGTTTTAGGAAACGTTTGATTTTTTCAATATTAATCAACTACTTTTTATTTTGGCTATTAGGTTTGTAGATCAGCATGGCCCTAGATGGAAAGGTTTGATCAATTATATAAGGTCCTTTCCATAATGTTTGGAATTTTTTCTTTTGGGATACATGTGTGGGGTTCCAATAAATAACTTTATCTCTTAGTTGAAGTTTTACTTTCTTGATTCTAAGGTTATGATGTCGCTTACTGAATGCCTTATTCACCTTATTCAAGGATAGGATCACTAAGTGATTTTTCTCTAACATGTTTAGGTTGATCAATCTTTCTTTCTATGATAGACTTAGCTTAAGGTTTAGATCATAGGTTGTTGAGAGTGTATGAAGCTCGGATTGAATTAGGAGCATTGGAAGTTTTCCATACACTAACTCATAGGGAGAATAGCCAATAGGAAGTTTCCAAGTTAAATGATAAGCCTAGAGAGCATCATTAATCTTTGTACTCCAATCCTTCCTATATTTTCTAATGGTTCACATTAGTATTTTTGTAATCTCTTTGCTTGACCATTGGCTTGGGGGTGGTAAGATGTTGTTAATTTATGTTCTACCTCCAAGAATTGTATTAATTTTCTAAATGTGGCACCTGTGAAATGAGTTCCATTAGAAAAAATTAGTGAACATGGCACCCCAAGCCTATTCACAATATTTTGTTATATAAATTTGGTAGCAGTGGATGATGTACATTAGTAATAGCTACTACGTTTTCCCATTTTGTGCAGTAGTCAACTGCTACTATAATATATGCCATCCTGTTATACATGGGTGTGATGGGACCAATGAACTCAACGCCCCATATGTCAAAAGGTTGCAAAGGTTGAATCCACTGTTGAGAATCTTTATGCAATAAATCATCCCCTCATCATGTTGACAACATTCATAAGACTTGAAAAACTAGTGAGCATCCCTAAACATTGTGGGCTAATAGTATCCTACCATTAGGATTTTTATGGCCATGCATCTCCCTGCATAGTGGCCTCTACAAGGACAATTGTGAGCATCCTGGAGAATGTGTAGTTGATCTTCATCAAGGACATACCAATGGATTAGGCCATTGGCACATAGCTTGTAAAGGTGTCCATTTATTTCTATGAAGTATTTAACTCGATGAAGAAATTATTTCTTTTTTCTAAAATCCAAGTCTTGTGGAATCTCTTGAGTGAGAAGATATGTGAGGATGCCATTATACCATGTTGCTTTTATAGGTGTTTGTTCACTTATTACTCTAGTAAAGAGGAGTTCATCTAGAAATTGATTAGAGAGTGGGCTCTTCTCCTCTTTATTATCCCATCTTAAATAAAAGATATGGTCAGTGACCACATTCTTGGTCCCTTTCCAATCTACCATAGTGAGATCAAATTCCAGCAAGATCACAAGCCACCGTACAACACAAGGGCTCATCGTCATCTCATTCATGAGGAAGCGAATTACATTGTGGTTTGTCTGCATAAATACTTTGTAAACTATCACATAGTACCTAAATGTTTCTAGCATGTACACCATTTACATTAATTCTTGTCCATGATGGTATAATTTAACTATGCTCCCACAATGCTTTAACTCACGTAGTGGATATAATATGGACATTTCTTATCATCCATCTACATGAGCACTACTCCAAAAGCATAGTTAGATATGCCTATCATGATATGAAATGGTTTGGACCAATTTGGTGCTCATAGGATTGGTGTTTCTATGAGTTTTTCTTTTAATTATTAGAATGCATGTTCACATTCCTTAGTCCAGATGAAAGATGCATCTTTCTTTGAAAGCTCTACCAATAGCTTTGCAATCTTAGAGAATTTTTTAATAAATTGCTGGTAGTAACCAGTGTGTCCAAGGAATGATCAAACATCTTTAATGGTCTCTTATTGGTGTGTTATTCTTTGGATGACACTTATCTTTTTTGGGTCTACCTCAATCCCTTTTTGTAAAATTTGGTGCCCTAGAATAATGCCTTCTTGGACCATGACATGGCTCTTTTGCTAGTTGAGCTGTAGGTTTATGTCTACACATATTTTTAATACTTGCTTAAGTCAGTCCAAGGCTTACTGAAAGATAGCTTCATAGCTGGAGAAGTCATCCATGAAGACTTCAACACCACTACCAATTTGTTGTTGAAAGTTACTAAGGACCAAGTGTTAAAATGTTATAGGGGAATTACATAGGCCAAATGGAATTTTACAATATGCAAAAGTCCCCTAGGGACTCATGAATGTTGTCTTGGCCTAATTTTTATGTGAAATTTGGATTTGGATATAGCCACTATAACTGTCCAAAAAGATATAATAACAATGCCCAGATATGGTGTCTAATACTTGATCCAAAAATGGAAAAGGAAAGTGATCCTTAAACATTTCCATATTTAACAACCTAAAGTCAATGTAGACCCTCCATTTGCTATCCTTGTTCAATACAATTACGAGTGGACTAACCCACTCACTATCCGTGATTGGATAGATGAACTCCACCTTGAGGAGTTGCTCCATTTCATCCTTGATGATTTGCTTCAATTTGGGGTTCAGCCACCTCTATGGCTACCTTTTAGGCTTCATGGCTGGGACAATGTAGATGCGATGCTGGCATATCCTTGGATTGATTCCTGTTAGCTCTAGATATGACCAAGTAGAGGCTATTCACCACTTTCAACAAATTTTATTTTTGCTCAAGAGCAAGTTTGACATTAATGATGATCGATTTACCATTCTTTAAAAATGCATACTTCATACTAGCTAATAAAGTTCTTAGTTCTAAGGGCTCCTACTTGAAGTGATCATGGATTTCCAACTCTCCCCAACAAGTATCATTATCTTCATTAGAGTGTTGAGAATGAACTTGTTTAATTTTGTCCATGCCTTCAACATATGCACATATTAGGCTCTCAGTTGGCTCCATGCATATTATGCTATTTTCGGAATTAGCTATCAACCATTGGATGCCCTCCTATTTTGTGGCTATGGCATATATACGTAATTGAATATTAATTTCTTGTGCACACTAATTACACACCTTCATGTATGTGCTTTTGATTAACCAAATATTTTGCACATAATTGCGCCCATTATTTTTGTACACAATGCATGGAATATGCTTCTTCTCAATTTTTCCTAGCTCATTTTTCTTAAGTATTTCTTAAGATAGGTCCATTATATCCATTCTTGCATTGACCATACTTAACCAAGCCCTTCCCATAATGATGGGAAAGTCATTTTTGTAGTTGTTCACCTTGATTACCAAAAAATCAATAGGATAGAACCACCCAAAAACCATGGTCATAATGTCCTCTACTAATCCCAAAGGGATAGGAATCGACTAATATGCTAATACTATATGGATGTTGCTCTTCTTAAGAGGTGGTAAGTTCTGGGCCTTGTACATATCATGGGAGATGAGGTTAACTCCAAAACCAGAGTCAAGAAGAGCTTTGCATGGCTCTTGTCCAAAAATCTATATATAGATGAGTGGACTTCCTAGATTAGATGTTTTTGTAGGAATATTTCCAACCTTGATCTAGTCAAAAACAACATGAGTTAGCATTACAGTGTAGATCCTAGGCAACACTTGATTTGAAGGACACTTGAAAGTATTTGGTGCAGACGATGAGGATGTTGAAGATGCAAGATAATCAGCTAGAGTAGGTTGTAAGGGCTAAAGAGGATTCCTAAGTTAGAAGAAAGGTCTTTTTCTTGATCGATTGTCTAGACCACTTGGTTGAAATTTTGGTTATGAGTGTACAACCCTTATAGAATTTTGTTGTTGTAATTATGAAGGAATCTCACCTTGCATAGATGAAGTAGAAGGTAATTAGGTTGAAGGTGGAGGTCTATGTGTAGAGGGATGTGGAGGATGATAAGTATACAGATATTGCTTTTTCCCTAAAGTTGATGGTGGATGTGTGTGATGATACTCTGGAGGGTAATAGTCATGTTGGAATGATACATGACTTGTAGAACTTCTAGGGAAGATGGGTTGTTGAACATAGTACTTGTATAGATCTAGTTGTCTATAAGGGGACTACTACCTTGGTGGTTGCATTCCCCATGACTAAGATCAGTACCACTATTGGTATTTTTCATAAGGCTATCGAGGAGTTCCACTAGGCTAGTAAGCTTATTGTTACTAGTGGAAATATCTTGGATTTCCTTGAGGGCAAGGAAATCATCTTGGAGCTTGCCTATGTGCTAGGTGAGGATTCAATGTGTATACTCTAGACTCTTGTAAGTGTGACACCATAGGGGAACATCCCTTTAGATGTTGATATTAACATATGTCACATTCATTTTCATCATCAAAGTTAGACTCCACAACTTCCTCTACTATAGCGGCTTTGCCCTTACCTCTTTGGTAGGCACATTTAGCTTCTATTCACCTTCTATAATTATGATCACTATTTTTCTATTTGGATTCTTTAGTAATATTTAAAGTAGTTCAAAATATTTCATTCAAAGAGTCCCATAATTTGTCAACCTTGGCCAAAATATCAGAAACGGATTTTTGGATGGGCAAGGCTTTTCTATTCACCACTTTATTAAGTGGTGACTCCTCCTCATCACAAAATCAAACCTCTTGTATTTTGATAGATGGATCCTTATATTCTCTTCAACACTTTCCCTCTTTCATAGCTCACCTTCTTCTTTTTCTACCTACTTAATTAACCTTTGGATCTAACGAGCTCTTAGTTCAGACAACCTTCCTTAGGCATACACCTCAAGGGTTCTTCTTGTTTTGACTTTGATCCCATATATTATTTGGTGAAGTTATTTCCTCTAAGAGTAACCATTTCCAAGGCATTGGTGTAGGAGTGAATAGGATCAGTTCATGGCAACATCCAAGGGTTCATGTGCTTCTTGTTTCTAGCCTTGGATTTTCCTTCTTAGATTAGACACTCTAGAGGACGTCTAGTATTTGTCATTGAATAGTTCTAACATTGTACTTCATCTATGGATAAATTTTGGCTCTAAGGATTGGTACCAACTTTCAACTTCCTTAATGAGTATCCTTAGGAAAATTTTGAGTTTCTACAACTCATTCTCTATGTTCTGTAAGGCACAGGCATCTTGAAAAGCTTGTAGATGTGTCTACGAATTAGAATTATATCCCCTCTCAAATCTTGGGATATTTTTCATATATAGGTTTTTGATCTGACCATCCTTCATATCCCTAGTTAGGATTTTTACCTTTGCAATGTTGAGCATACTTCAAGTTCTTAATAATGATTCTTCATCATCACTACATTGATGATGTCGATGATGGTTTCAGCCATCCCTTTGATTTTGGTGGCCTTCATAGTCATTGTTATTTCAGTAATCACCTTCATCATGGTTGGTTTGATGGTGGCTTTCATAAGAACTATCAAATGAAGATGAATGTTTGGAATTGGATGAAGAGGAAGGTGGACCACCACCACCACCACCATGATGTTTGCCACCACTCTTGCATTTATTACAATCACCATCCTTAGATCTCTTGCTATTATGATGCTTACCTAAGTCCCTACCTTGGCTATCACTTTTTCTTGAATCCAATTTATGAATAGTTGATCACAGGGTTAGGTTGACACCCTCACCATCTATAGCAAGGGATGGAAAATCTTCAAGGTGAGAACCTTCCAAGGAAGGATCCTCATTTTCCTCTTAATCTAGTAGGAACAAGGGGTTAGTGTAATGTTTTCCCTTTGAAGCTTCATGGAGTTTCTCCTAATTTTGATCTCACTTGCATTGTATTTCAGTAGGATATTAGTTTCAAGTGTCATATCCATCCACAACATATTCTTCATGAAGATCTACTATGTCCAAATTCTTAAGGATTTTGAATAGCATCCCCAGCATAGATCGATCAAGAGGTAATACAACGTTGTCCTCCATATCATGTCATTGCATCTATTCATGAGGATGTAGGATAAACATGAAATTTGGCACAAACTCATCTAGATGAGTGTATACCACTTTGCATTCTTGTGGGACTGGTGGTTTGGTATCTTCAAGCTTGTGAGAAGAAGAAGATATTTTGCAAAATAAAATAAAATTATTAGTGTGCTTTTATAATTCCATGTATAGTGGGAATGATATTGACCTTTAGGCTTGTACAACAATATAATGGTATTCACTTAGACCTAAATAGCACATGTTCCACAAACAAAGTCCTTGGCAATGGTGCCAATGATGAGTAGTGAGGTACCCCTACACCCAACCATACAAATCACTAAGCGTTCACATGCAATATAGTTGAATTCTGTATACTTTGTCATTTTTAGTGCACTAACCCTTTAGAAAGTGAATCTATCCTTAAGGTCAATCATTATCTTTCCAATTACACTTGTGACATTCGTTGGTATGGTTAAGTGTAATTGAAGCATTCGATTTGTATCATTTTTTATGTTTTATAATTGTGTGCTTGAATTGTAGATAAAAATAAATTTGATTAACTAATCTAAATTAATTAATTAACTATAATTTAACTAATCTTAACATAAGCATCTATTCCCACTTTCTGTACACATCTTGCACCCAAGTATCCACTACTTGGTGACCAAGAACTTCACTACTAGGCATACCAAGCAATAACATTGTTGGGATTACTAAGCAAATACGTGTTACACTCAAAGCAATCATACTTACGTGTGTAATATATCTCATTTAATTGTCTCATTAATGTAATAACTAGAAAATATTTAATAATTAATTGAAAAAATTTAATAAATAATTGGAAATAGTAAATGCATAAATAAAGTAGCTAACCCATCCAAAGTACTACAAGGTTTATTAGAAAGCTCATCTTTTTTGCCACACATAGTGTCATGCTTAGGTACAACAATGCTCAAATAAAGATCCATACACTCAATGACTCTTGCTATGGGAACTTAGAGGAAACCTTCTAACTTTTAAATGGAAAAAATGCAAGATATCTATTGTAATTATAATCTCCTATTATGTTATAAATGCAATTGCAAGCATGTATTTATAGCCAAAAATCAAGAAAATTGACACTGCATTGACGAGGCCTTATCAATGCATGGTAAGATGCATCGACTAGGCCTCCTTGAAGTAGCCAACATAACACAACTCATCAAATATGTGAATCCTATTCATCCCTTATTGATTGCACTAAAATTTTACTTGACACTAGGTTCCTAGAGACTTTAATTTCATTTAATGATTCACCCACATTAGAAAACATCTCTAGCCCTCCAACTTATAACTTGTGATATTTCTTACTAATTTTTCATTAGTGGATGGTAGATCCTATTATCTACCATAGGAACATAAGTACTCTATCCTACACCACCTATTTCTACTACAAGTATGTGTTTTAAGATATTGGTACTAGATGGTTATTACATGTTATCCTATTTCATTAGCAAAGTGATGAGTCCCAATATTGGACACTCAATATCAAACTCATGATATCAGGCCATTGATATCAAATACACGATATTAGATTGGCCAAAGCAATATCGGGCTTGCGGTGTTAGAACTTATCTCATCTCCTATAAATAAGAGACAAGGGCACTCAATTTTGTAGTTAGTTTCTTAGTCCCTTAGTTGAACTCTTACAGTTTTCCCTTTCTAGAGTTAGAATTATTTCTGAATGCTCATAGTAGGATTCATAGAGTGAATGGATCTTTATTCGAGCATTGTGTACCTAAGCACACCTTGTGACCGGAAACAAGGTCTGACACCAAGAACAATCGAAGGCAGAGTATACAGGATAGTTTATCAATACCCCAGTAGTTTTACTTGGTATACGCTCATCCTAATGAGTATATACCAAAATTTACCTTTATCCTCCACTAGGATGAACAACTACATTGGAATTATTTAGAAGGTAACATAGTGTTACCTCCTGATTCCTCAATTCCAAGCATGCTTCTTCATGGTCTCACACAAATTGGTATGGATCACTTACAATCGGAGTATGTTGTGCATGAAAAACATTTGAGGGATTATAAACCCATGGAAGCACAACACCAAAGGGATCTACAATAGGAGAGACATTACAAATCTATGAAGGGAAAGTGGTCTCAAGATGTCTCATATGTCCTAAGGAAAAATGAGGATGGTGAACCTACCTCAAGAGGTTTTTCAAAAAACAATGTTCCTCTCATTGACTTCAATCAAGGAGTTGTGTATCAAAACCTTCACTCAACTATTCATAACCTAAGTTCTCATACCAATAGACATAAAGGATCTGAAAAAGGAACATGAAGACATGACAATGATGAACATTTTGATCATGATTGCGATCGAGGTCGAGACCATTGAAGAGAAGATGATAGGTGCCATCATGGTACCAGTCCTCCTTCCTCTTCATCTTCATCATCTCCTTCCCCCTCTCCTTCAGGATCTGAAACTAGTCACAAAGGGAAATACCATGAGGATAAGTGTAAGCAAAATAGAAATCATAGACAAAACAATCAAGAAAGGAAACAAGGGCATTCCAGAGAGACACATCATGAAAGAAGGGAGAGTAGGGAACAACATAGGCATCATAGACACCATAGGTAATATGATCATGATGAACTCCTACTCATCACTTGAATTATGCTAGATATATTAGAGGCCATTAGAATCCCAACAACGCACCAAAAAGATAGTAGGATCAAAAAGACTAGACATGAACAACATCCCATGATTTGAAGGGGGATACAATGCTAATCCTCAAAACCATCTACAAGAATTTCACGATCCATGTGCCTTGAAAAATATAGAAAATGAGAGAAAAAAACTAAAGTTGTTTCCACAGATACTGATCAAGGAAGTAGAAATCTAGTATTGGTCCTTAGAATGAAAATCCATCTGTTGATGGAGTACCATGTTAGAGCTATTCAACGATAAGTATCAAACATACTCCTGAGTGTCCAACCTATGTAAGCAAATCCAAGGATGGAAACAAGGAGGACACGAACCCTTGATGTTGCTATGAGCTGATAGTATAAGTTATTACATCATTTACATGGCCATGGTTACTCACAAAAGGAACAACTACACCATCTCATAGATGGGCTTAGGTACAAAACACAAAGAACCCTTGGGACTTACGCCCAGGCAAGGCTATCTAAGATTAGAGCCCACCAAATACAAAGACTATTAGAGCAAGTTGCCAAGGAGAAAGGTGAGTTAAGGAAAAGATAAAGTGCAAAAGAGTATAACAAAGATCCTTCCCTCCAAAAGAAGGAAATTATATTTTTCAAAGATGAAGAAGAGTCACCACTTAAGGAGATTATGAATAAAAATACCCTGCCCATTCAACAATTTGCATTAGGAGTATCGAAAAAGGTAGATCAAATGTAGAACTCCCTAGATGATAAATTTTAAATTTTTATACATATAGTAGATGAGTTTAGAGAGCAAAGTAGTGACCGAGAGAGAAGGAAAAAGAAAGAAGCTGATTATGCATGTAACAAGGGTAAGGGCAAAGTTGCCATCATTGAAGAGGTTGTGGATTTGGACATAGCTAATGATGGCGGATGTGAGATATGCCAATATGACCATCCTAAAGGATGTTTCCCAGTAGTGTCACATTTTCAAGAGTCTAGGGTGTATGTACTAAACCCATGATTAAATAGATAACAAGTACCTAGAAGGTTACCTTATCCTCAAGGTAACTCAAGGCAGTTCCACCAACCCTTGACATATTATCCAAGTGGAGTCCCACCACAACCAAATGAATAGTATCAATAGTGGAAACACCCATAATCATGGGGGATGCCACTACCACATCAAAAATACCCTTATCATCAACTTGATCCATACGGGTATTACATTTAGCATTCAATCTCTCCACGTGACTCTACTAGTCATGTTGCTCCTCAACCTTACTACCAAATTCACAAGTACTATAGAACTCCTTCTCCTTGGAGTGATGGTCCACATACATACTATCCTTCTCATTCAACTGCACCTCTTCCACCCTTAGCTCCATTACCACCTACTCCAACTATGTAGGGTGAGCTTCCTGCCCAGTCGCAACAACATAATGTTATAAGGGCTATTAATCCTCAACCTACTGTTGGTTCAGAAAATCAATCAAATTAGAACCAATAGTCCAACCAAGTCCTTACAACCACAAGCGGCTAACTCTCCAAATGCCTCACCACCATTCGAATCTTTGGACCTTCCTTCAAACCAAAGACTTCACTCAATGTACACTATCATTAACTCATGCCATCACTAATTGGATCAAAGTTGGTCATCTTCCTAGGAAATTCTCTGGTCCTAGAAGTCCTCTTATATATTTACAAATTATTAGGAATGAGCCTTGTAAAGCTCTTTTAGATTTAGGTGTTGGTATTAACTTAATCTCTCAAGAAATGTACAAAGCCTAGAACCTACCTCCACTAAAAAAGAGTTACATTTTTTTAGAGTTGGCTAACCAGTCCATCACTATCTCATTAGGACTAGTGGAGGACATTGTCACCACTATTTGTGAGTGGTTGTATCTAGCCAATTTCTTAGTGATTCAACTCAACAACTGTAAGGGGGAATTTTCAATCATAATGAGAAGAGCATGGCTAAGCATGATTTATGCATGCCTAGGAATACATGATCTTTCCCTAGAAATATCAAAAGAAAATACTTTTGGAAAGATCAAGAAGAAGAAAGTTCCATGCATCGCATACAATGACACAGGGTGTAACTGTGTGTAGAAGTCCTAGTTTGTACAATTTTTAACATTGTCTACATGCAACCAGTGTGAAAAAATAACTGACATACAAAGATGCCTATATGTAGTAGCCATAAGACAAGAAGACACCCAATCATTGATAGCTAACTGAGAGAGCAATTCAACTGTATGCATAGAACCAACTGAGAGCTTGACTTGTGCCTATATAAATAGCATAGATACATTAGGGCAAGTCCATCACCAACTTCCAAGTCCTAACATTGAAAATATCAACTAGGGGATGTTGGAAATTCCTAAAAATTTTAAGCAAGAGCCCCTTGAGTTAAAATTGTTGCCCACCAATATGGAGTACACATTTCTCAAGAATGGAAAATTAGTGATCATCAACGCTAAGCTTTCTTCTCAACAAAAATAAAAATTGCTAAAGATAGTTAAATAATGGTTGAAAGCCTTTGCTTGTTCATATCACAAATTAACCAAAATAGATCCTAGGATATGCCAACATAGAATTTACACTAAACCCTCCATGAAGCCTTGATGACAACTGCAAAGGTGATTGAACCCAAAGCTTAGCAAGTGGTTAAAGAAGAAATTGAATAACTTCTAAAAGCCAAGTTCATCTACCCCATTGTTGATAGTGAATGGGTTAGTCCATTAGTCATTGTGCCTAAAAATCAAGGTAAGTAGAGGGTGTGTATAGACTTTATTCTATTAAACATGGAAACATTTAAATACCATTTCCCATTTCCATTCGTTGACCAAGTCTTAGATACCATTACAAAGCATTACTATTATAGTTTTCTTAATGGTTACAATGGGTACAATCAAATTCAAATAGCACTAGAAGACTAAGACAAGACTACATTCACAAGTCCTTGGGGGACATCTACATATAGGCAGATGTCATTTGGCTTGTGTAATGCCCTAGCAAATTTTCATTGTATAGTTCTAAGTATATTTTAGTAGAAAATAGGGAATGACGTGGAGGTCTTTATGGATGATTTCTCCACCTACAAAGTGGACTTCAAAAAAGCATTGGACCGATTAGAGCAAGTACTAAAATGATGTGTAGAAACTAACCTAAGGCTGAATTGGTAGAAAAGCCACTGAATGGTCCTAGAGGGCATTATATTAGGGCATAAAATTTTACAAACAAGGATGGAGGTAGATTCTGACAAAATTAAAGTCATCCAAGGAATCACTTATCAACTTAAAACTATAAAAGATGTTTGATCATTCCTTGGACATACTGGCTATTATAGACACTTCATCCAGAACTTTTTGAAGATTTCAAAATCATTGGTAGAATTAACAAAGAAGGACGTACCCTTTGAATGGACCAAGGAATGTGAGCTAGCTTTCCAAAACTTCAAGTAGAAGCTCCTAGAAACACCCATTCTACAAGCTCTTGACTATTCTAGACCATTCCACATAATGACTGATGCATCCAACCTTGCTTTAGGAGTTGTACTTACATAGTTAGATGATCAAAAATGTTCCTATTACATTCACTATGCAAGTCAAAGTATTGCTAGTGCACAATTCAACTACATCACAATAGAAAAAGAGCTAATGACTATGGTGTTTGCACTAAAAAAATTTAGGCACTATGTATTGGGCTATAAGATATTTGTACACATGGATCATAGTGCAATATGGTTCCTAATGAATAAACCAATGGTGAGCCCTTGCATCATATGATGACTCGTGATCTTATAAGAGTTTGATCTTACGATGGTCAATCGTAAAGGCACCGAGAATGTTGTTGCTAATCATTTATCTTGGTTAGAATGGGACAATAAAGAGGACAAATATCCAATTTCTGACAACTTCCCTAATGAACTCCTCTTTTCAGGTGTAATAAACAATCAATTAACCACAAATACAAATTGGTATAGTAGCATTCTTACCTATCTTCTCACACAAGAAACACCACAAGGGCTAGACGTTAAAAAGAAATAATAGTTTCTTCACTGAGCCAAATATTTCATGGAAATCAATGTACACCTTTATAAGGTATGTCTCGATGTAGATCAATTGCAAGTTCTCCAAGATACTCATGAGGGCCCTTTGTGGGGGTCATTACGCTGGAAAACAAATAGTCATTAAAATATTGCTTGTAGGATATTACTAGCCTACATTGTTTTAGGACATCCATCATTTTGTCCAATCTTGTGAGTGCTACCAATGCAATGGGGGAATGACTACTAGAATGGAAGGTCCACAATAATGGATTCAACCCTTAGAACCCTTCGACATATGGGGAATTGATTTTATGGGGCCTATTACATAGATGTCCAATGGAAAAGCATATATTATTGTTACTGTTGACTATTTTACAAAGTGGGTAGAAGTAGCCACTGTTATAAACTATACATCATCTACTACTACATGATTTATTCAACAAAAAATCATAAATAGGTTTGGGGTGCCTTGTGCACTTATTTCTGATAATGGAATACATTTTACAGGTGTGACTTTTTAGAAGTTAATGCAACACTTAGGAGTTGAGCATAAACTAACTACATCGTATCATCGTTAAGAAAATGATCAAACTGAAGTCATCAATAGGAAAATTACAAACATATTGACACAAACCATCAACAAATATAGGTGAGACTGGAGCACCAAACTGAATGATGCTCTTTAGGCATACCGCTCCACATGGAAACACCCTATAGGCTATTCTCCCTATGATTTAGTGTATGGTAAAATTCCAATGCTTCCTATTCAAACTAAGCTTTGTATGCTATCTACAACATGTGACCTCAACCTTGACCTTAGTCTAGAACAGAAAGAATTGTCAATAAACCTTAACTTGCTAGATGAAAATCGATTAGCTACCCTATTCTCCAATGAACTGTACAAGGCCTTCAATATACAACATCATGGCCTAAAAATTAGAAAATTCAAATACCAACCAGGAGATAAGGTTCTTTACTAAAATCCCACACATGTGCCACAATGAACTAAATTTCAAATGTTGTGGGAAGGACCTTATATCATTCATGGAACTTTTCCTTCAGGAGCCATGATGATCTATAAACTTATAAGCCTAGATAAGAAATTATTGGTCAACATTCAATAAACCAAACCCTTCCATGCACCAAAAATGGCTAGTAGTAACACTAACTCTATTAATGGATAACCTTGCTCATTATTTTGAATCTCCTCCTTCCAACTCAATTGTGAGGGAGATGGCCACCAATGCTAACCATTCTAAGCCCTTAGTTTCCTTTCTCTTTTTTGTTTTACACATTTTTATTTTACACATTCTTCATATTTACTTATTTTTTATTTTATACCATTGGTAACATTTTTACTATTTCTTTCTCTATTACATTTTTTTTGAATTACTCTCACTCGTTGTATAATAAATGCTCATGATGGTGGATTGTACTATAATGGTGTTGATTGCTTATGTTTGGTTTTTACCTTTGACTTTTAATGTTGATGCTAAGATATGGGTTCTTTTGATAAAATAGGCAGTCCATTTATCCATATAACTCTATGGTCTCCCTTTGTTTTAGAAATTTATTGTCCCTTTTTCTAAGAAAACTTATTAATGAATTGGTGGTTTGGTATTCTTTAAACCAGGGAAAGATTCAAATGGATTGAAAAGGATGTGACTTCAGGAAAAGTTGATGCATTTGTGCTGGCTATTCTCTTGGGTACTTGGATTTTTTTCATAGGTTTTCTACCATTCTACTATTGACCAATATTAGGAAGTTAACTAAATCAAATAAGTCTTTGCATGATGTGGTTTCCACTCAAAAACAACTAGTGGGAATTCAAAGCACACCCCTTATACATAATAATGGAACATGGGCTACAAGCACTGGTTATGGCACTGGAGAGACATGTTACCCATGCTTGAAGGTTCCCTCTAACTAAGGCCCTTTCTTGCTTCCTACTTCTCTATCTTTCTCTTGTTGGAATGGTGGTTACTTTGTGGAAGCATTCTCATTTCTTCAGGAGGATGGGTTGGTCATGTGTGTTGATGTGAGGTCATTGGATGTGGTTAGCTTTGATATGGATTTGAGATTAATTTTATTAAGTCACCTTAATCACATTCATGACATTCATATTTGTTTTTTATTTTATTCATTTTCCACCCTATTGCTATTAGAGGTTCACTCTTAGTTGTGGGGGCTTGTCACAAATTTTTCTATTTCATTACTTATCTCACCCCTACATCTTGGGTAGTTATTAGTTACAAAGCTCTAAACTAGTATCTACCATACCCACAACCTAGCCAAGGTGCTTCATATTGACACAAGGTATCAATTACATAATATCTTATCTATCCTTGCTAATTCATGACAGTGTTGTGTGTGTAGATGGTGCTCACATGAACAATGGACTAGGATAGGAGGGAGCACTTAGGATGGACTGAAGCAAAAAGAATTTACGTAGGGAACAAGCTTGATCATGTGGTCATGGATGAATAACAGTGTGCACATTTTTGACATTAGCAAGAATGTGCCTCATTTTCTTTTCTCTCTCTCTCTCTCTCTCTCTCTCTCTCTATCTCTCTTCAAGCTATCAAATGAGGGTCTAGATGTCATCTATGTACAGTGTTCACCACAGTGGTTATGAACACCAATGTTGTAATATGTTTGTTGATTCATTCACTAGGCACTTTGAGTCTATCATTCCTTGTCACTGTTAGTTGTCATTTAGTTAATAATCCCATACTTTCCCAATACTTTGTAAGGAACTTGAGGATAAGTTTTCATTCGGTCATGGGGGTATGATGAGTCCCGATATCAAACCCTCGATATTAGACCCATGATATCAGACCCTCGATATCAGATACATGATATCAGAGTGGCCTAAGAAATATCAAGCATGCAATGTTGGAACTTGTCTCATTGCCTATAAATAAGAGACAAGGGCACTTGATTTTGTAGTTAGTTTCTTAGTCCCTTAGTTGAACTCTTGTAATTTTCCCTTTCCAAAGTTAGAATTATTTCTGAGTGTCCATAGTATGAGTCATAAAGTGAATGGATATTTATTCGAGCATTGTGTGCTTGAGCACACCTTGTGACCGGAAATAAAGACAAACTTTATGATAAACCTTGAAACATTCAAAATAGCTTAATTATTTCATTTCATGTTATTTACTATTCTTTGATGCTTTCAATAGTTAATTAATGTTATTTCTATTGAATTATTAATTATTACTTATCAATGAATTAGCACACTAAGTATGACCACTTCAAACATATCTGGAACACTTGGTAACCCAGCAATGATTAGCGTTTGGTAACCCCAGTAGTGTTACACTAGTTCAGGATGTGTTTGGCAAGTAGGAATGGATGCTGGTGTTAGGACTAGTTAGAGCATAGTTAATTAGTTAAATCAACTTATTTACTCAATTATTTCATTTCTCCATTTTAAGCACCAGGAACATAAAACATAAAAAGTATAAAAATCATATACCTCAAGTTTACTTAACCATACAATTGTGCCTTACAAGTAAGCTTGGGAATACAACGATCACATAACCCATCCTTGTTCTGTGTAAGCGCATAAGAACTTAATCCTTGGAGTTTGATTGGATTGTGTGTGAACGCTCATATTCGTATGGTTGGGTGTAGGGGCAACTCGCCACTCATCACAAAGGCTTTATTATTTTAATAAATCCTATATTAGGAGTCCTTATAGTATATCCTAGTAACCTAGCTTACCTACAAAGCTTCTTGATGAGGTATAAAAATGGAAGTACTAACATGCTGGTTTGCTTCTTCTTAAATCAAGATTGGGTCTCTAAGAAAAGAAGATGAGCTATGTTCGTTGGATATTTCCTACTTAGTATGATACTCACTCTTGCTGCATAGGTTGATATTTTATTTAGGAACTTGGTTAGGTAGAAGAAAAATGTTCTTATCTTAAAGTAAATTTTCTCAGCTACTAATAGGGCTTCATACTATTTCTTCTTATTCCCATAGCCTCTCTCCAATCACAGAATTTTGGTATTATGATCAAATGACGTAGATATCATAGTAGTCTCTATATCTATGTTAAGTAATCCTTACACTATATCATTGGTTTTAATAATATAAGATACTAAAATTCTCTTAATCTTGATTGTGGCATCCTTTTGATTGTTGTGCCAAAATTGATATGTTTGACCTAGATATTATTCTCTATTATTTTATAAAGTTAACCAAAATAAAAAGGAAAGTAATTTCTCACATACCTCTTGTGGTGTAAACTCAATCAATAGCCTAAAATTGAACTCTCCAATTGCATTGGCCATGAGTAATTTATTTCTAATGATCTCAACACATACATTGAAAAGTATAATCTATTTACCTACTTTTGGAGTATGTGGTACTATTTCTTCCACCTATGAAAATTACTGTATTTTTAATGCTTGCGATGTGGTTGATCTACTTCCTATTCTCATTCTTGTTCTTTTACATGAGACTATTATGGTTATTCTCATCCTTTTCCTCTACAACATTTTCCACATAATTTTTTCTTCATATATTATGAGCATCCTCCTACCTCATGAACACATTTGGATATCATCTGTGATCACCATGAATTAATTGTTAGTATTTTAAAATTTTCCATTATGGCTTTGATCCTTCTTGACTCCTTAGAATTGGTTGCAACTTAAAAATATATAACATTAATGGTATTAATGATTACAAAGTGCCATTCCCTAGACTCTAAGATAACTAAATCATTAGATTATTGATTAGATATTATTAATTTCCTTGGCAAACTCAAAAATAGATGTTAAATTTTTTTTTCAAAGTTCATCCTTAGACTTCCTCATTATAAAGAATTCTATCCTAGAAGTTTAAGGGTTTTTAAATCACATCAATAGAGCTCATGGATTGTAATTTATGACTCTTGCAAAGTTCTAGGTTATGGAAATAGCAAAAAATCCCCTTTCATTTACAAAAATGGTGGAAAATTTTAAAATGATACACCTCTTTTTACAATGTTGTAACTACAATGTAAAGAGTTCTAAAAATAAGATTTGAACATTTTTTTTCTCTAAAATGGTTTCATTTTCTCACATTTTGAGTGTTGTAAGGCTTCCATAGGCTTTGTACACTAGAGAAAGAGTCTTATGTATAGATAACATAATCAGAAGTAATCAAACTTGCATTGTATCAAGGTTGTATTAGCAAAACATTAGGAGTATTAGAAGAACAATTGAGACTTCAGTAAAATTTAGTACAAATCTAAAGAGAAATAAATACTGAAATAATGTATGAATGTAAATTAGCTACCCATCATATTTTGAAGGATGTTGTATTAGTTCTCAATCATGATTCATAAGAGCTATACAAGTGGATCCTTCCCAAAGTAGACTCTTACCCTTAATGCCCTTGTGTAACTACTCATATAAGTGTTCATGGATACTCAAGGAATTGAATGTAAATCATTTCATTACTCAAATACACACGTATACAACTATTGATGTTGAAATCCTACACTAGTCTATATAAAATTATTAAATTCATAATCAAAATATAACAATGAGATGATCTTAAGGTTAGAAAGTGATTGCAAAAGTGAAACATGAGATAACTTATCATGGTTACAATGGATCTCATGTGTAAGGTGTAATTAAACTAATTAGCCATACCTATACATTGAAAGTCCAAACCATGTCCATACCACTTGTAGTAATATTTCATTATATCATCCATGGCTCATCACCATGATACCAACTGCTCATCATATTGAAAATAAAACTACTTAAAAAGAAAATATTAGGAAACATACATTAAAGCTATTATAAATAATTAAATAATCATTAATGTTTGTATTTTGGAACTTTGTCATTGATTAGAGGAGTACCTCAGGCATTGATCACATGGCTTTCTAGTCACATAATAAGAATACTCCAAGTAACCATGAGATTCTTGGAAGTAGCATACATTCAGGCATAGGTCACATGTCTTTCCAATGGTACCTCAGGAACACTATCTTTAGATCTTCATTAATTATTTTAAGATGTTACCCTTATCATATGACTATCTTTGGGCATGGATCACATGCCTGTCTACTAACATAACAAGGAAATAATTATTTTTAAATAATAGGTTCTAAAATATTTAAAAGCATAAGTAATAATGTATCAACATAAGGCAATTGGAACCTAAGGTAGAGAGCAAGAAATCAACAAATTTCCTTGATGTTACACTCTTATCCACTCCTCTTTTTCCTTTGTCCTTTCGTTAAGGTTTGATGATCATGAACTACCTTTAGTTTTCAAATATCATGAGGATCACATCATTTCTATGATAAGAATCTCTTATTAATGGAAATGAAGGGATGGATAATGTGATCTCACTATTTCTTTGAACTATTCCTACAATAATTTAATAACATAGAACATAATTCTAGTAACGAAGTTGATTCCTTCCTATAAATAGTAACTATATTAACATTACTTTTCAAAATAACTCATATAAATTGAAAGATTATAGAAGAAATTGAAAATATAAAAAAATGAAAAACATATGAAGAACTAGAAAAATGGAAAATGTTCAAGAAATTATAAATTTATAATAATTTTTAAAAGAAAAATATAAAAAATAAATAGAAACAAAATAACCACCTTAACTTAATTCAAATGATCTTCCTCATGATTAAGTTTCAAAGAGTAGATGTACAAGATGGATTTTGTAATAATGTTGTCATACATATTGGAGGCATTATTTTCACAAGGCTCACAAAATATCTTTATTTGCTAAATGTTGATGAGAATAAAACTTTTTAGGTTTTGTGGATGGAAAATTTGTAGGATGTCATACATGTAACATGTATAAATTATGTATGGTTCTTTTTAAATCTTTGGAAATTTTGTACATTGTGGTATATGATTTGGATTATAGTAGATGACCTTATCTCCTTGTTGAAGGTCTATACATTATATCTTAAGGTCAATTCTATGTTTGTTAGCCTTTATAAACTTCATTATGCATGAGGGCTATCATTCTACTTTTACTTAGCACATTTAGGTTTATCAATCTCTCATGTTATGCTAATATGAGATCCAAGTCTAAGATTGAGTAGTATTAAGTGTATAATGTTCAGATTGTATAGGCAATGTAGATAGTTTTCCATATGCTAGTTTGTATGGATAATAACCAATAGGAAGTTTCTCTATTGACCTATAAGCCCAGAGAACATCATTAAGTTTAGTGCTTCAATTCTTCCTACAGTTACTAACTCTATGTATAAATATATGGATTATCTCCTAGTATATTACTTTCAATTGTTCATTATCTTATGTTAGAACATAATATAATGACACTATACCACCTCAAGCTATAAAGTGCTTGAGGCACACCAAACCTATTTATCATGTTCCACTTAAAGAATTTAGTAGTTGTTGTTATAATGCAATCTGTTATGATAGTTCCTTTAGTTCACTTTGTACAATAATTCATGGCCATAATAATCTATGCATGTTCATTTGAAAAAGGAATAATATAACTCATGAAATAGATCCCTCATAGATCAAATGGCTCTAGCCATTATATCTAATAGTACAATTCTTTAAATCATGCTAATATCCCATCATCTCTTTGACAGCAACCATGAGACTTGGCAAATTGATACACATCATGGAAGAGAGTTGGTAAAACATATTTAACCTAAATAATTTTAATATTTATTCTTCTTCCTATGTAATGACCATCACATGATCCTTCATATGCATCTTAAAGAACTTTGAACTTATTCTCCTCAAGAACACATCATCATACTAGGTTGGTAGCCTAGATTTTGTAGAGGTTTTCCTCTATTTCTATGAAGTGTTTGATCTAATGCAAGATTTGGTGAGTCATGCACATATCCCATTCAAAAATGACTTTCTAATCCAAGTATATGAGGTAGTCAATAAACTAAAAAGTGGTTGCTACTAAGAGTACTACAATAGCCTTTTCCAATACATACTTATCAAGGAATTTATCCTATAAAGATTCTTCATAAGCATTATTATTTCATCTCAATCTCTATAAATTGTCTATAACAACATTTTCAAATTCCTTCTTATCTATAATTGTAATGTTAAATTGTTAAAAGAACAAAATCCTTTAAATGATTTTGGCTCACTACTGGCTTGTTCATAATAAACTAGACCATACTATAATCTATGTATACAAAGATAAGATATATAAGTACTAGTATCTAAACTTCTCAAGAGCATGTAGCATCATCAAAACTTTCTTTTCTATTGTGGTGTAATCCAACTATACACCATCAATACTTTTTCTCACATAAAAAATATAATATAAACATTTTTGATAGTCCATCTGTGTGAGTACAATCCCCAATGCATAATTTGACACATCAAACATGATGTAAAATTATGTGAATTAGTTAAGTACTTATAAAATTGGAGTTTCTACAATGATGAGACACGAGTTTCACTAGGCCGCGATATCGCGTACGCGATATCGCGGCCGACACGATATCTATAAATAAGAGGCGGCACTCCCCTTATTTTCCCAATCCTGGCTAGTGTAGCGAAGCTCTGGCAGATTGATCACTCCAGAGTTAGAATTTTTCCCCATGTGCCCGCAGTAGGAGTCCTAGAGTGAACGGCTCTTTATTCGAGCAGCTTGTAA
>MNCI01028124.1:488360-501524 GCA_015680685.1 Gnetum montanum
AAAATACCAAAAAAATCACATACCTCAGACTTGCTTAACCATACACCGTGACACATACAAGCAAGCCTGGGAAGACAACGAACGATTAACCCCAAGTGTTTCTTGTGGCGTTAAGGCATTTAGTCTGCGGAGTTCGACCAGATCGCGCGTGTACGCTCGTATTCGTATGGTGGAGTGTAGGGGTACCTCGCCACTCATCATACAAGATTTTATTTAAAGAGCTCAAAGAGATTTTTACACTTCTCGATCCAACTAAAGCATACATTCTTCTTTGTAAGCTCTATCAATGGTTTACCAACATTAAAAAAAATGTTTACTGTAGCATTGATAGTAAAATATGTATTTAATAAATAACCTTACATCCTTCACTATTTAAGACATCTGCATAATTTTTTAGATGACATTGATTTTCTATATATATACTTCAATGCATTTCACTAAAATCTTGTGTCCAAGGACTATGCCTTCCTAGATAACAAGATGGCTCTTTTGTCAATTTAATTTTAAAATTTTTTTTCCAAACCTCTTTAGAACTAGTACCTTGTTAATGTCAAATCCATAAATAAAGAAGTCATCCATAAAGACTTTAATACCATTTCTAATGTGCTTCTGGAAGATGCTTAAGACTAGATATTATAAGGTAGTAAACATATTGCATTATCCAAATGGCAGCTTCTTATAAGCAAAAACTCCTAAGAGACTTATGACTATTGTCTTGAATTAACTCTCTAGTGGAATTTGGATTTGGTTATAGCTTTTATAATCATCCAAACAATTGTAGTACTTGTGGCCTATGATTGTATCCAAGACTTAATCAAAAAAAGTAATAGAAAATAGTTCATAACTATTGCATTTTTTAGTAGTTTGAAATCAATGTAAATTTACCATTAGCCTTCTTTCTTTAGAACAATTACTAGTGGGCTTACCCACTAGCTATTTTAGTAGGATAAATGAATCCAACCTTTAGGAATTTTTTAATTTCTTTCTAGATCACTTACTTTTCTTTTGAATTTAACTTGGGCTTTACTATAGAATTGGTATATATGCATTGTTGGCATATACATGAATTGATTATAGTGATTTCATCATAGGACCATGCAAATTTTGGGAGTTTTTTTATCACAACTTGTACGAGCTAATTTTTTTGTTCCTTTATAATCTTTTCATTGATTATCATTGACTTTTCATTCTTAATAAATACATATTATAGTGATTATGATAATGCTTTTATCTTGTTTGGTTAAATCATGGATTCCTATGAATTTTCTAATTCAACAAGATATGACCATCCACTAATGGTGGTCATAATGTCCTTTATCTTTCTCAAGAGAATGGTGATTGACTAGTTAGTAAGTTCTAACCTAATATTGCATATCTTTAATGGAGGAAAGTATCAAATTTTGTACATTTCTTGGGAGATAAATTTTACTCTAGAATCCAAATTCCATAAAGCCTTACATGGAGCATTACCTATAGTCTGCAAATAAATGAGGAAACTTTTAAGATCAATTCACTTCCTAGAAAGGTTTTCTACTTTAATCCAATATGTTACAACATGGATTAACTTGACAATTTGTATGTTATTACTTTGGTTTAAATGTGGCTCTTGAATGATATGGAAGGGTGTTGGTGTAGGATCAATAGCCATAAATACTAATATATGTTTGGGTGGTTGACAAGCCTAAAGAAAATACATTTTTACAACTTATGCTCAAAACTACTAGAACTACCAACTACTTATAAATTTACAGCTTGGATAGAATTTCTTTAGTGTGGCTATTTAGAAATCTCATCTTGCATAGTTAGTGCAAGTGGAAAATGATTAGGAGCTTGTGGTTAACTGTGCTACTGAGGATGAGGTACATATTGTAACACCTCATTAATCAAACGTAGGCTAGAAAGGTATTACTTAAAGAATAAAAGAAAAATAAAGAAAAACATAAAGTGCTACTTAGGAAAAAAATTAATATAATAATCAAAGTAGTAGACATTGATAAAAATAGGTGTATAGAGGTAGAAAAATGATACACATAAAGAATAAAAACATTGTAAAATAGTGATAGTAGCTCCACGGATAAAAAACCTAACATATCCACTAATAAAAAATAATTCAAATATTGATTTCCCAAGCTAAAAATAACATTAATAAGACATAAAAAAATAAATTGGAACAAAAATATAAAATTAAATAACATGAAAATTACATCAAAGAGCATTGGATTCTAATGATAGCAAAAAATACTAAATAAAAATAGCTAAAAATTAACCAATGCTACTAAAATAAAATTAATGACAAAGTTAGACTTACACTAAAGATAGAGAAAATATAAATACTAATTCTCATACCAAATTACATAGTATAAAATTTCTACTTGAACATTATAGCTTAGAAAGAAAATAATAGATAACTAACAACTTAATGGCAAAACTAAAAATGCATTAAATAAGAATCTAAGAATTAGCTTATCCATCTAACTTCTTCTCATCAAAACTAAATAAATCATCTAAAATACACGAAAATATAAGAGTAATCAATCCTAATACCGAGTAGGGAAAATAAGCTATAAAATATTCCCTTGTAGATTTTAGTTTTAAGCATCAAGTAGCTAGATAGTCATGCATAAGGAGTAGTTGTAAGTAAAGACTTAGCACAAAAAATAAAAATATGTATAAATTAAATAATAAATAATAACTTAATTAAATCCAAACCAAAACCAAAATTAAATAAATGATACTTACCAAGATAGGAGACTCACATAAGTATCTAACTCTTTACCAAGAAAGATCACTTGCATAAAAACCACAAAATAAATACAACACTTACCAAGAAAGATAGTCCATATAAATGTTTGGCTCCTTACCAAGAAAAGTGACTTTCATAAGCATCATGAATATTATTACAACATCAATTTAGAAAGATAACTTACATAGGTATTTCTATCCCAAATCCAAAGTCAAATAATCCAAACACACACACACACACACAAAACACTTAATAGGGTTATGCTGTTAAACTAGACTAATAAATATTATGGTAAGAAAAATCTACTAAAAAATAACTCTTTTTGAACAATCTTTGTATTCTAGATCACAAGCTTGAAGCATGTTTCCTAAAATCTAGTTCATTCTCTTTATTTGACCATCTACTAAGGATGATATGCTAAGATAAGATTCAATGTAGTGTCTAGACTCTTATGAAAAGGCTACCAAAATATAAAAGTAAACTTAGGATCTTTATCTAACACAATATTATTCATAACTTCATGTAATCTAATAATCGCCACTAACAAAAACTTAGTAATCTCTTCTAAACTAGTTATTACTTTGTAGAAAAGAAGTGAAAAGATTTGGTTAAAATATCTATCATTACAAGAATATAATCTTTCCTAATTCTAGTATGTGGTAATCTAATAATGAAATCAATATCAATGGTCTTCCATTTCTACACCAATATGATGTATGGGTGAATAAAACCACCAAGTCTCTGATGCTTTGACTTTCTATTGATCACCAAATACTTAGCTACATACCCAAAAATATATTTTTTCATCTAGGCCACTAATATTATCTTTTAATGTTATGATACATCTTATCACTACCATGATACATTTGACACTTGATTAGTTTACCCTCATCAAGTAGCTTCTATCTAACTACAATCATCGCATACATCCTATTCTTAAATCTCAACAAGCTAGAGTAATCAACTAAAAGTGTTGAGTCTACTAGAGAGATATTTGTAATCTTCTCTTAACCCTATTAATTTAAGACTATATGGTTACTTAGTTATTATACTTAGGACATCTATATGATACTGCACTATAAAAACAAAATCAACTAGAATCTCTATCCATCTCCTTTATCTCATGTTCAACTTTGGCTAATCCATAATATACTGCAAGCTCTTATGATCTATCCAAAAGTTAATCTATTTTTCATATAGGTAATGACTCAAATATTAAGAGAAACAATCATGGCACCAAGATCTAGATCATGCATTAGATATTTGATCTCATGATGTTTTGGTTATTTAGAAGCATAATCCACCACCTTACCATCTTTCATGAGAACACCTTCCAAACATTCTCCTGAATCGTCTATATAAATATCATAAGACTTACTAAGAATTGGTAAGATCAAGATAGATGGTGAAATATAAAATCCCTACCTTAGATACACATTATTCCTTGGTATGCTTATTATTTGAATCCTTCAAGTCTTTTTTTATTAATCTATGTGTATATTAATCACTTCTTTTCTTGTGTTGACTATGCTTTTGTGATTGGTGTTAGGTGCCTAGTTGTGTTGCCTATAATTATCTTTTATATAACTATAATTTAAGATCTTAACTCCTTGTGTTTTATTTTATATTTATTTTATGTTTACCATGTTATAAGTATGCTTACATTTTAATATTTTTATCATTATTGAATTTTACTTTTAATTTAGCATATATGCAGTAATTCCTTTTGTTGGAGTTTTGAGTTAGAAGGTATTAGGCACTAGATGATCCATTGGAATATGAGGTACTACTTTGATTTAGTAGGATTTGTTTGGATAATTTATATTTCTATAAAATTATTTTTAATTATATATTTTATTAATTTTAATTTATTTTAGCTTTTTCTTTGAAAGGATCTTGTGTTAACCATTCATTAGTTATGCTTTTTGACCTTAAATGTTTTTATTAGCCTTGGGTTAGATATATCTTATATCTTAGGTTTAGCTTTGACTATTAACTTTGTCATAGGAGTATTACCATAGACCAGTGCTAGATACCAAGCCATGTGAGATAAAATATTTAAAAATATTTTTCTAAATTTAAAATTTCTTTTTAATTTAGTTTTACCCATGAGAATTTCCACTTGCCCAACATTACCAACCAAGAATAAGAATATAAACATGGAAATATACCCATAAAATAAAGCCTTTAGATCAACTTGGTAACATCTCAAAGATAGAGCTAGAGAGGGAAACTATACCAAATTAGAGAGGAGCTAGTCAAATACATATCTCTATGCAATCATATCCATGCTATCAATCCAAGATCTATGGTAAGCCATATTTCCAAATCTAGTTGAGATATTTTCTAGAAATCATTATTGATCTACTATCTTGCCTAGGATTTGAAGTTGGTTTGAAAGATTGAAGATACACAAGGATTCTTCTCTCTATTCTTGTCACTTTGGGATAGGATAATTTGTTATTTTAATCCTTTTGGATTTTGCATTTTGATTAGTGTGCATTCATTTGGGTGATTTCATTCATTTAGTAGTTGTTTGTCAATTTGACTAAATTCTTAGATCTAGTATTTTAATATTAATTTTCTATAATTTATAAATTTTTAAAATTATATATCATGCATGGACTATTAATTAATTTTTTGATCAATTTTGACCTCATTTTTCTATCATTTAAAATTCTATTGATTTTTCACCTTTAGAAATAGGATTTCATGTTGTTTTTTGCATTTTTAATCCCCAAGATGATGTCAAATGTCAGTGGTCCATAAGACAAAGTTATTCAACATCATGCAATGAACCCTAAGGATTCCTTCCTAGTGTCATATTGCAGTATGTATGGGAGCTCATTTTCCATATTTCTCATGTCTCATTTTCTACGTCTCATTTTATATTTTATATTATATATTTTAATTCATGTTACAATACATGATGTGACTTACATTTGTAAAATTTTTCTAAAACAGAAAATTTAGAATGTAAGGCTTCATAGAGGCAAAACACGCCTAAAATGATAAAATTTGAGTTAACCTTGCCTATAAATTGAGGTCTCCCCTTATACCTCTCAAGAGAGGTTTTTTTTTCCCTCAATTTCTCATTATGCATTTTAAGGTTTAATGTTTTGAAGAAGCTTTTTACTATCTCTTTCAAATTTTCCCAGATTTCATAATTCTTTCTCATATTCTCAATCTCATAATCAAAATTCTCAATCTTACAATTACAATTTTCAATTTCTAAATTTCTACTGAATATCTTGCTCATTATAAGTTCAAGTTTCATCTAAGATTATCAATTTTTATCAAAGTTCTTTAGCAAAGCATCAAAAATTAGAATGATAAGTATAAATTTTGTTCTCAAAATGATGAATATGATCAAAGCATTATTCGTTAGTGATTTTTTTACATTTAAATTTGCATTTATATGAATATTTAGCTTTTAAAATTTTCTTTTGCATCTTGAAGAATAGATTTTTTGTTTATCCAAATTTTTTTCACAAATCTAAATGAATCTTCTTTTTTATAACATTAATAGAAATTAAAAGCATCATGATGTCAAGAAAAATTACATCAAAATAATTAAATTTATACACTTGGATTTTTTAAATCTTTGTCCATTTCTCTACATCAATTCTATGACCTACAATGATAAGTTGAAACTTGGATGGCATCAAAATTACAGATGATGTTTAAACCTCTAATTGCAATGTCAAACTCTTAGGAAGCACTAAAAATTCTAGTTGCAATATCAAAACTCATTGAAATAGTGTCAAAAATTCTACTAGTGGTGTCAAATTTATAAAAAAAAAGTCAAAATTCAATGATGTGATGTCAAAACTCTCAGTTACTTCCAACATGACAAAACAATTTCCCAACAGTGGTGTTGGAGCTCCAAGGTTGGAATCCTTGGAGTATTGATGTACGAAGGCTACATTTAATGTTCAAAAACTAAAGGGCTTAAGATATATTCATAATTATCATCATTTATTCTCAAATTTTTAGTTTCATATACATAAACCCTCATTACTCATATTTCTTCTTGAATATCCTTATTTCTCTCACTTTTCATATAAATTCATACCTTTTCACATCATAAGATATCATTCTTTAAGCCTTTCAAGTGAATATTTTAATATTTCAATCTAGTTAAAGTTAATTTTAACTAAAAACTCTTCAAAATGAGCAAATATATTTCAAAGTGCACTATAATCTTCAATGAAATCCATGACTTCACCTATTAGAGGAAGGTTGTGAAGACTTTACTTCAAATAAATGAGTGTTGGAACACTGTAAATCATGGATATCAAGAATTTCTAAATTTTAATTATTTGAATAGAGATAAAATAATAAAGGTTCAAGAAGATAAAAAGAAGGGTTCCTTATCAAGGATGATTATTTGCATATTAGTTTTAGAAACTTTTGATTCAAGAATCATAGAGAAGCCAAATGCTAAACAAACTTGAGTTGTACATCAAGAGTATAAAGGATCCTCCATTACAAAAATTCAAGTCAACAATTGATATATAGATAAGAATTTGAAGATCTTATAATTAATAGATGTCAAAATATTGAGAAAGTATTTTCTAAGATGTATGCTTGCATAAGAAATCTAGATGCATATGGATGTAAACATAGTAAAAGGATAAATTTAGATAAAATCATTCAAGTTTTATATAATGATAAAAATTTCAAATATGCTATGATGAATATTATTTAGAATAAATATTTTGATAATATTACAATTTATGAATTAGTATTTCAAGTTAGAATTTTGGAAGATTTGAAAAGGTAAGATAATCAAGGTCAACATAAAAAAATTTATTTTCCAAGAAATAATAGAGGAAGAGGAAGATTTAATAGAGGTAGAGATAGAAGTCAAAATTTTAAAGATGAAAGAGCTTAAGATTCACATTGAAATCTAAATTATAGATCTAAATATTTAAGAGAAAGAAGGAATTTTAGAGGAGATGAAGGCCAAAAAGGAAGAATATTTAATTTTACTCCAAGAAATCAACATGAAGTATCATCATCAAATATTCCATGGTGCAAACATTACAAAAGGTAAGAACATTATGAAGATAAATGCTAGTGAAAGGTAGAATTCCCTTTCTACACACCAAATGATTCATCAAAGTCAAATGAAGACACTTCTCAACCTTAAATAAACTCTCAAAAATCATAAGATCAATCAACAGGTAAAGATCCAAAATCTAGGTTTTTTGCATACCAAATGGTTAAAGAAGTTACTGGGATGATAGATAGTGATTTTTCTAATCACATGACTCAATTTAAAGAGAATTATATCAATTATATTTCAAATAATATACTTTCAAGTGTTAAGATAGGAGATGATGAAAGTTTAAAGATAGAAGAAATTGGTAATATAGTGCTTACACTTCCTAATGTCCATAAAATCAATGTACATTATATTTACTATGTTTCTTAGTTATCAAGCTCATTATTAGCAATTGGTCAGATTGTTAGTAGAGAAAATCAAGAGGTTTTTCATGATGATATATGTACTATTTCCAAGGGTGATTTTATTATTGCAAAAGTAAAGAGATGAAATAATCACATTTATTGTTTGGAAGCATAGTATCAAAAAGGTGATGAATTTTTAAATACTCAAATTTGCTAACTAAATTCTTTTAATGCATTTCTCTTAGCATTTATTAGATCATGTCTCATACTTAAACATTAATAATTTAGTCAAGAATGATGCAACTATTGGAGTCAAATGTATAGAAATACCATAAGAAGTATGTGAGATATTCTTCATCTTGAAAAGAAAGCAAAACGTCTTGCCTCATAGTGCTCAAATGCAAAGGAAGCAAAGACCTCTTGAGCTTCTCCATAGGGGTTTGTTAGCTCCAATGCCTACTCTAGCTCAAGGAGGGAGCAAATATTTCTATGTTATTATTGATGATTATAGTAGGTATGTTTGGACATATTCTTTGCATTGCAAATATGAAACTTTTAGCATATTTTAGAATTTGAAATTCTTCATAAAAAATAGATTGAATATCAAGATTAAGGCAATAAGATCAAATAGAAGAGGTGAATTTATCAATCAATAATTTAAGGAATTTTTCATTAATCATGAAATTGAAAAGCAACTAACTTGTGGATATTCACCCAAAAAATGGTATTACTAAAAGAAATAAAGCAATCCAAGTGATGTCAAGATGCCTTCTCAAGTATGCTTTACTTTCACTTCAATTTTGGGATGAAGTTTTGCATGTTTAAACCTATATCCAAAATAGGCTCATCATCACATCAAGTCAAGAGAAGACACTTTATTATATTCTTTATAGTAAATTTTCAAACTTTTGTTACATGAATATTTCTGGATGTATTTGTTATGTCAAAATATCCAATGAATTACTAAAAAAGCTAGATGATAGAGGAAGAAAGTGCATTTTATTAAGGATATGATTCTAAAAAAAGTGGATATAAATGCTATGATCCATAATAGTGTAAGTGTATATTTCCAAAAATGTTATTATTTATGAATAAAAATTTAGTCTTAATAAATTCAAAGAAGATGATGAAGAAAATTTAGAAATTTCTACAAATCCATGAGTGGAAAGAGACCATTTCAAAAGTTAGATTCTAGATCAGAACGTTGGAAGAAGATTTACAAATTCATAAGCCAAATCACAAGCCATTACTCATGTATCATATTCAGTCCTTCATGAGCCTATCAATGTTCAAGAGGCTCTCAAGTTTCAAGTTTGGAAGAAAATAACAAAGAAAGAATATGATGCATTTATAACAAACTAGACTTGGACTTTTTTGAGATATCAAAAGGAAAGAAGGTAAATGATACAAAGTGTATATGCAAGAAACAGTACAATGAAAAAAATAAAATTATAGCATATAAGAAAATATTGGTTTCTATAGGATTCAAACAAAAGAAACATGTGGAATATGATGAAATATTTACATCTATTGCAAGATTTAAAGCCATCAAATTTATTCTTTCTTTGCTCTCCATTATGGCATCCAAATTCATCAAATGGATGTTAATTCAACATTCCTTACTGGTTTTCTAGAAGAGGAAGTCTACATAAAGCAACTAGAAAGCTTTATCAAGAAAGAAGAAGAGGATAAGGTATAAAAACTTTCCAAAGCTTTATATGGATTACAACAAGTCCCTAGAGCTTGGTTTCACATAATTAATGAGTATTACTTGATGGTTGGATATAAATAATGTTTATTTAAATCAAATATTTGTTACAAGAATGTGGAAAAGCATTTTCTATTGATATCATTATATATAAATGATTTGGTATTTTGCTCAACTTCCAAAAATTTAGTTGCTATATTCAAGAAAAATATGATGGGAGAGTTTGCAATGAAAGATTTAGATCTCTTAAAATATTTTTTGTAAATACAAGTAGATTAAGAAGAATATTATTTAAGAACACATCAAAATAAATATGCACATTTCATCTTAGAAAAATATGAAATAAATGGAGAGAGAGTTGCTTCTACTCAACTTTCTTAAGAGTAGAAGCTTAATATGAAATATGATATTCGCCTTCTTAATGCCTCTTATTATAGAGGTATTATTAGATCACTTAGATTCTTCTCTCAAAGTAGACGAATCTTTAATTTTCTACTTCATATTTGTCAAGATTTATGAAATATCCAAGAATATCACATCTTTCATTCCTCACTCATGTGTTAAAATACTTTAAAGGCACATATGACTATGGATTAAAATTCATTAAATGAAATGAAAATTTTCATGCTTATGAAAATGCTAATTAGGAAAGTGATATTAATGATAGAGAGTCTACATTAAGTTCCATAAGTTATTATGGACCAAATCCAATTAATTGAAAAGTAAGAAAGTAATCATGTGTAAGTCTCTCTTCATGTGAAGTTGAATTTATCTCTATGGATAAATGTTTATAGCATATATTATGGTTAAAGAATCTAATTTTATGAAATATTTTTAATAGCTATACTCTCATTCATCTCTACATTGATAATATTTCTACTATTGATCTTTCAAAAGAACATGTTCTCCATAATAAATCTAATTATGTAAGCTTGAAGTATTGTTTCATAAAAGATGAAGTGAAGGAGGAAACCATCAAACCTTCATACATGGAGAAAAAATATCAATTGGCTGATATTTTTAGAAAGAAAATGATATCAATTAAACTTAATAAATACATTAATGCAATAGGAATCACTCCAATAAAGATGAAGATAAAGGAATCATAATCATTTTTACATTACTCTCATTCCATCCTAAAGCAAGGATTGTCATATTGTAGCATGTATGGAAGATCATTTTTTATATTTCTCATGTTTCATTTTCTATTTCTCATTTTATATTTTATATCATGTGGTTTAATTCATGTTGCAATACAAGGTTTAACTCACATTTGTAAAAGTTTTCCTAAAATGGAAAATTTCAAATGTAAGGTTTCATAGTGAAAAAACATGGCCAAAATGGTAAACTTTGAGTTAACCTTGCCTATAAGTTAAGGTCTTCCCTCATACCTCATAAGAGAGGCATTTTTTTCTCATTTTCTCATTATGCATCTCAAGGATTAAGGTTTTTAAATAGTTTTATTTTTTCATTTTTTGCTTTATAATTCTCACAATATCTCACAATTTTCTTAGATTTCATAATTATTCCTCAAATTCTCAATCTTACAATTATAGTTTTCAATTTCTCAATCTCTATTAAAGATCTTAATTATTGCAAGTTCAATTTACACTAAGATTGTCAATTTTATTAAATTTCTCTAGCAAAGTATCAAAGATAAAAAAAATAAGTATAAATTTTATTCTCAAAATGATGAAGATGATAAAAGCATTATGATTTAGTAATGTTTTCACATTTAAAGTTACATTTATATGCATCTTTAAATTTTACAAGCTTCTTATGCATCCTTGGGTTTCTCTCAAGTCTTTTCATAGATCTGAGTGACGATTCTTCTTTCTAGCATTAAGAACAATTAAAAGCATTATCTTTGAAGAAAAAAATGAAAATTTTTAAATACTTCATTTTAAATTTTTAAATATTCATCCATTACTCCAATTTTTTTACCTATAGCGATAAGCTGAAACTTAGATGACATCAAACTTACAAACAATGTTTAAACTTTTAATTGTGGTACCAAACTCTTAAATGACATTAATAATTCTAATTGTAGAATTAAAATTTATTGAAACATTTTCAAACCATCTACTCATAGTTTCAAAATCATAGACAAAATTAAAACTCATTAACATGATGTTAAAACAGTTGACTTTTTGGTATGCCAAAACCTAAGGAAAATTGAGAAAATAGAATGTTTGTGGTAGATAATTTTTTTGTAGGACATGAACAAGAACTCCATAATGAAATTTGAGAATTCAAGGAAATGCAATTTATGGTGAGACATCAAAATGAAGACTACATGGGCAAGATGAAAGCATGGATGAAAATAAAAGCTACAAATTGAATGAAGATGCTCCAAAGACTAGCAAGAAGGTAAACTGATAGGTCAAAGCCTTAGAAGCCAAAGCTCAAAAGTTGAGGAAATGTCTCTAAAAAATGCTAGATGTCCATGTTCAACAATAGATGTCTCCCTGTAGACATCCCATCTACTAGTGATACTTCTAAAACACCACCTAGAAAATGCATGTTAAAACCTATAACCTTCACCATCCAACTTGAGGTAGGATTTCATTGTAAATGTAAGGTTGGTAGCCCATGGGCTACAATCTTGCATACTTTAACTTTTTGGGGCTGAAAAAATACCTCATAAGTTGTTACTGAAACACCGTGAAAATTGCAAGTCGGCCTCAGGCAAAGATTCGTAATTCAGGCAAGGGCGCATGTTAGAATTCCAGAAGGGAGAATAAGACAGAGCAACACCAAGAGGCGCGTAGCATCAAGTCCTCAACTTCTTGTGCAGACTCCTAATCTTTCTATGATTTTTCTATTTACACTATATCACGCGACGTAGCGTAATGGCGCTTAGCGTGATTCTGTTTAAACATAGCTCGGCATCAGAAGGATAGTTACTTCGGCATAGGGAGAAGCTTGAGCTGCGTAATATGCGACTTCTTATGTATTTTGCTAAGTCGTTTGTTCAAGGCCAGGTTTACGCTTTGTTACACACGGCAGCGTAATAAGCTCTAAAAAAGTCAAAGGCAAAGTCTAAGAAAGTGCGATTGCTCATTATACGCTCATCATGCAACACAGCGTATTACAGCGTATCGCGTCGCCAAGCTAAACATTGTTTTACGCCTTGTTACGCACAACTGCGTAAGAAAGCGTAAAATAGCTTGAATCCATTATTTCCATGTTACTTTACGCTCATACACACAACACAGCATGAATGAGCGTAATATAACCCAAAGATAGTTGAAACATGCCCGACGTGCACCTCTTCTTCACACGCACAATACGCGAA
>MNCI01028124.1:501784-518215 GCA_015680685.1 Gnetum montanum
TAGCCTATAAATACCCCAGTTGACAAAGATACAGAGGTTGGCAAATCAGAGAAGCAAAGGCATTTTTCTGAGCACTAGAGCACTTATCACTTTTGAGTAGAGATACAGAGAGCAGTGCTTTGGGAATTGTTGACGGCATCACCTTACGGTAGGAATAGAGCACAGTTCGCTTTGAGCACCGGCGACAGGAGTAATCTTTCTGGTGGGGAAGACTCTATTGGTCAGAAACAGTTGATCGGTAGACATTAGAGCTTAACCTTCCTTGCATCCTGGGTTTAGCCCACGAGGTAGATTGGACTTCTGTTTGGACAGTTTTCTTGTTGTTTCATGCTTGCTTCACATCCAGTAATCGGGGTCTCCCCCAGTGTAACGAAATATATAAAATATACATCTTTCAAGGCAAAGCGTAGATCTTGAAACTACATGTTTCTCTTATGTCAACCTCCTCTTATCGTGTTTATTGTTATCATCGTTGCAATTCATCCTACATTGTTTTCCCCTCATTTTTGCGATTCCTCGAATCAGATCGTTTTCATAAGATATTTATCGATTTACTGATTAGTAAGTCCCTGTCTGATCGACAAGACCATTCAGGGCACCGCGGATTCATTTTTCCAACGTAGGCCTCGTGCGGATCCGTGGTTAGAACTGTGTACACAGAATTTGTTCGGTATTTTCCAGTTGCCGACGTTTTCCGTCGTTACAGTTTTCTGGCGCTAGAAGGAGGGCCTCTTAGGTTCCGATCCACCTTTTTCCGATATCCCTATTAGTGATCTATACCCAAAATCGTAAACATAATACCTCCAGGGAAGCTTACGATAGATCATGTGGTGTAGATCGGTCTCAGCAATGATTCCTTTGGAATCCTACAGGGTAGAAAGCCTATTTGTGATCTTATTGCCAGCCATTTCTTAGATCCAATTATCAATCACTATCAATCTCATTAATCAATGGATTTCTTTTACACAACCACAACCGCCATGGTCCCTACCAATTTGGGTGCCACAACTGTGAACCCTATCATGGTCGCCAGACCGGCTCCTGGCGCAACAGGATCTCAAGGGCCAGTGCGCCGATCATTGAGACTTCAGGGAAAAGAGCCCACATTCATGGTTATAACCCCTGAAGAATACAACTTTATATGTGTTAAGATCCAAGCGAATCTGGCTCTTAGCCAAGCCAAAGTCGAAGCGAAATGAAACTTTGAGGTGGTCCACCGAGGGGGCCATGATTTCAAGCCGACAACTTACGACATCATTCCCTTGACCGAACACCAACATGAACACATTACACAGTTGGTCATGGCCAAGGGCTAGGCGGCACAAGCTGTGGTGGAGCCCCAGCATGGGGAAGAGGAAGAGGATGAATTGGCAGCCTAGTCGGAACATTCGTTCCATACTCTGAGCCCCCAAACATACATAAATCCCTTGTTTCCTTTCAACGGAGAGGCTGCTCCTCTTGACCCAGCCATGACCGCACAGATGCATTTCCCTGCCATGCCGTAGGCCACCACATAGCCATCTGGGCTGCAAGCAAAAATACCACATAATAACATGGGGGCGGCTTTGTCACCACGGGTACTTAGCATCCCAGTGGTGATCCCGGCGACCACTGTGCCCCATTTCATCCCTCAGATACAACCTCACAACGTATCCGCAACGCGCCCGGCGCAGACCTTGTCGCTTCCACCCCCTCCAACTCAACAGATCACCACAGCTGTTTAGCTACAAACATACATCCAACAGCCTGCCGCAGGTCGATGGGCCAACCCGGCAGCGCAACATACCCAGTCTATGGTCTATGGCGCGCAACCCCCGGTTGCACCTGCAACGCAAGTTCCACAAGGGATCTCGCAGTATACCTATCCCTATCTTATGCAGCAGGTGGTGGCTAACCCCTCTTCATAAACCAGTGGGTGGTGGTCTTCACAGGCCCCTCCGCCTGCAAGGATCCCCGCCTCACAAGTAGCTAGTCAACCTCTCCCATCGTTTCTGTTCCCTCGCACCGCCCTCCCGGTCCAACCTCCTATGCCTTCTGCACAGACACCTCCGTCAACGGGTCTGGACCAAGCCTTCCAGCTTATATAGACTCTCACTGAGGAGGTTCAATGCCTCAAGCTGCTGGTTCTGATACTATTCAGATCATGGACTTTTACCAGGATGATCTGATTAGTCCAGCGGTCCCTATGTTGTCATTGCCGCCAGGGATGTCTCTGCCTCATTTTACCAAGTACAATGGGGAGGGAGATCCCAACGCTCACTTGGTCACGTTCAGGTCTGAGTCCTTGTTGTTGCAACAGTGACCACATAGCATCATCTAAGTCTTTGCAATGTCCCTAACAGGGAAAGCTTTGGATTGGTACCGAGCCCTCCCACGCTCTTCCATCTCAACCCTGGAAGAGCTGCTGACCCAATTTTTGACCCACTTTAGATATAACTTGAAACCGGAAGTCACATTGGATCAGCTCATGGGGGTGAAACAAGACCTGCTCGAGCCCGTCCAAAGGTTTATACAGCGTTGGAATGCTACCTTGAATGATATCCGCGAGCCGATCGTGGATTCGCATCTACTTACTATATTCGAGGGGGCAGTCAATGACTTTATTAAGTCAAAACTATATTATCTTTCCCCTGACTCTCTACACCAGGCCTTCACTCAAACTAGAAGCATCCAAGATGCTGCGGAGGCTAGCAAAGACCTGGCGTATGTCGCCTAGAGGAACGCACATAACAAGGGCAAAGACAAGGGGAAAGTAGCGATAACGACAGTAGCTACAATGATTGAGAGTACAAAGACTAAGAACAAGAAGGCACCCACAGTGCCTCCTGAGACCACGGCTGGTGCCGGCACCAGCCAAGACACAACTACCCCTGAAAAGGACCCCCAGCCTAAGCCAAACTTTGAGCATAAGGATCGCTCAAAGTATACGGCATTACCGGTAAAGCATTCTGAACTGCTGAAACAACTGTTAGGGGCAGGGCACATCCAACCTAAGAAGGTGTCCGAGGAGGCTCTGAAGCATCACAGACATCATTATGAACTGCTGAAGAACCCTTCTCTAGCCTTACCTTACGAACCACCAGTTCCAAGATCTTTCAAGCTAGACCGTTTCTGTGACTACTACCAGCTGTGTGGTCACGATACGGATTACTATTGGACATTGAAAGACAACATTCAACATATGCTGGATGATGGTTCACTTAGGTTAGATAGCAGTAACCCGATGCGCCCCGAAAACCAAACATTGCACGTGTATAAGGACCTGTTGAACGCAAATGATGATCCTTATACAATCACTGTGGTAAGTACGGACAGTGAGAGGAGGGAACCGCCAAAAAAACCTTTTGTTTTTCGTGTCCCTGCCAACTCACAAAGGGGTCCAACCATTTCACCGGCAACCAGTGGGGTCTCGAGGCTATCCTTCATTATAAGGGCACCTTCCGGATACACTCTCAATCATGCAGCAATAGTCAAGCTGCGGCCTCGTCCGCGCCCACGCCCAAGGTGCCCTTCATTATCAGGGAGCCAAAACCACAGGCTGCTCCTCTCATGCAGGGGCAAACCTCCAACCAAAAGCGTCAACCCTCACCTCCCAAACAAAAGGGAGAGGACACATTCGTTAACGCAACGAAAGATCACTCTACGCTTGGCTTCCCTGAGCCTAGGCCCCTGGCCTCTGTGCCTTCACCTGTACCTCAGGGGCAGGCTAAAGGTGTGGAAATGCAACCACCTTCTCTTGGCAAGAAAAAGAATAGCTCCCCGACTAACACCGTTCCACCTCGAGAGATTCGTCTCTTGGGCCAAATGGAAGAAGCAACCTAGCCAGGAAAAGAACCTCCTCGACGCATTTACACAAGTTAAACAGGCTCTCAAATAAAAAAACACAACATTGAGCCTTTACGACCTGCTTATGACGTCTCGAGAACACCGTGAGTCTATGGTTCGCATGCTGACATCCATATCAGTGGATGAAATTTTGCCAGTGGAGGAGGAAGCAATACATGCTATCATATTTCCTTCCAAAGCTAAGCAACCTATGCCTTCCTCGCTGACCTTCCACGACAGGTCTATCAAAGACGATCCTGAGAAAGATCAGGTAACAACTGAACCTATGTTTATCACTATCCAGGTCGGTCAATACCAGATCTGGAGAGTGCACGTGGATGATGGCGTAGCTACCAACGTCATTCCCTATTCCATCGTGGATAGGTTGGGTCTGGTCGACCAGATCATGCCCACGATGATGGCCTATGTAAAATCATTCAACGGGGCACGGGTTCAAGTTAAGGGGATGGTGCGTGTTGAGTTTGTGGTGGGGGATCAATTCCCAATGGAGGCCACTTTCATAGTCGTCGAGGAGATGCCAGGGTTCAACCTGATCCTGTGGAGGTCGTGGTTGGCTCAGCTGAGGGCAGTTTCATCACCGATACACCAAGAGATACATCTTCCCTATGCCAGAGGGGAGGTCGTGATACGCAGTGACGAAATCACCCCCAGGACCGTCAATAACATTGAAGAAGAACGAGGTTCAGAGATAGAAAAGACTGATGATCAAACATGTCTCCAAACCCCTCAACAAGCTGATAGTAATGATGATGGTCTAGCTTGGGCCGACCTGCCATTTCCATATGGCAGCGTAGAGGAGTCAAACCATAAGTCTCCTTGCGCTTACGTGGCGTTCAACGTAAAGGCCATCAAGAAACAATTGCATATCAATGGTTGAACGATGGTCCTTGCGTACATTATCATGTCTTAGTGAGTTATCATGGTTCCGACTTAGCAATTTTATTTAATGCATTTTCACCTTACTTTTGTTTTCGGTTCTTACACTGGTCATTTATCTTCACACTGTTGTCTTTTTCATACGCATGGTATTCATGTTTCATGATCACTTTCGCATAATTACGCAAAATATTGTATCAGTATCATTTACGCTTTCTGTATTACGCTATGGCCTGCAACGGCCTTAAACTAGTTACACGGAATTGTATACTATGACTCTTTACGCTTGATTAAGCAGTAGGCCCGCAACGGCCCTAAACTAGTCTCTAGTTTTCGTAGAATCATATGACCGCGATGGCCTTAAACTAGCAAATACATCCTGTCATTATAACTTAAGTGAAATCCTTAACAATTACGCCCATGCGTTATAGGTTAAAACATAAAAGAAAAAATATATATAATCTCCATCCGAAACATCCACCAGGTTTTATAACACATTTTTTCAGTCATTCCTAAAACAATGCTTCACTTCACCATCAATGAACCTATGCGTAAACTACAATTACACATTTCCTCTACTGCCGCTGTCGCCGGTATCTCTCAAATCTAGATCCAACCCTAGTGGATCGTCCTCCAGTGGGCCGTCGTCTCTGGGAATCAATCTTTCACGAAGAAATTCTTCTTTGTGAGGTCCTTATTCTAGCGCCAGGACCACGGGGGGATGCTCTTCATCGCTGTGCTCCTCCTCTTCCACTGCTTCTTCTTCTGCTTCTGCTCCTTCCTCTGCTAACTCCTCAACTTGTTCGTCTTCCCTATCCTCAGCTGGTACCTAAATACAGTAAGCACATTAGCTACACAAGACTTAACATCATAATTAGAAAATGCAAACTAAGTCGTGCATAAACTTACTTGCGACGGCCCTGCTTCCGCAGAAAAAGGAAGCTTGTCCAGGCCAGCCCACAGGCGCTCCATAATCTCTTCCTCGGTTAGATCTGGCCATACATCCTCTCCCAAGGTAGCTCTGGCCTTCACTTTCCCTTTCTCCGCGCTGCTCCAGCGGGGTGGGTCTGGGAAGAAAGTAGGGATTGTAGCCTAACCTCCAGGGAGAGTCTTCACCCTTTCGGGGGACACACTTACAGTCACCTGCTCCTCGAACTTCTTGAAGGCTTCGGAAGCCTCGATGACGTCCAGGAAGACTTCCAAGGACTGGGCCCTGACGGCAAGATCGCGGTAGAGTTTCTGATAAGCAATACTCTCCTTCTTGTACAAGTGCTTTTGGTCCTTCTCCTTCTGCCCCCACTCTTGCACGCTTGCACAATAATCCCTCCAGTCCCAGCTTTTCTGGGCTAGGAGTTCTATCTGCATCCGTTGTTCGACTAACGCCCGACTGGTCTGCACGCTGTTTTTGATGGCTGTCCAATACTGGGAGTAATCGACAACAGCGGTACACCAGTCTTCATCCCCTGTCGCTCACGCCTGTAGGAAATCGCACCGTGATTTTAAGTCTTCGACCTCTTTGGATAGAGACTCAACCCTCTGTTTTGACCTCTGCAACCTTTTCCATAGATTTTCATTTATGCCCCTACTTTCCCATAAGGAGCGTGTCGAGCGTAATGCACATTTACGTAGTTCCTCATAAATGTGACGTGGCATAACTGCTTCATTGGATGGTGGCTCCACTATGTCCAGATCAATGGGCTCCGTGGGATCCCATCGGAGGCAAGCTCCTAATAGAAACAACCATCAAACGTTGATGACATATTACCACTATGCGATATCACAAACTTATTGTGACCATAACGTACCAGCTCTAGGTTCGACATGCTCCAGGCGCTCGATCATGTCACTGACAACGCCTTTCATGAAGGCAAATTTATCTGGGAAGTCTCTCCACGCTCTGCTCACAATGACAGACGTGGACACATCCTCTTCTCCTGTAGCGTAATCCAGTTAGAAAATTCATCTATTAATAAAATTCTGCAAACTCGCTAACACACTCATTACATCTACCATTGACAGTGGCAGCTTCGCCAACATCTTCCACCTCCTTTCCCTCTTCACGCACTTGAGTCTGTGCATCGCTGGTTCCAGTAGCCGGGGCCTCTTCATGTACCCGGTCCTGTGCACGGCTCCCGCTAGTAGCCGGGGCCTCCTCACGCACCAGAGCCTACGCACGACTCACGCTAACAACTGGGGCCTCTTCTTCCAAAATTGAGGCCCCCTCCCCATGACGTAATACTACTGCCCCTGTCTCAAGGGTCAGTTGCTCTGTAATTATCACTGGTCATATCATAGCACCTTAGTATATCATGCCAAAACACCTAAACAAACATTGCGTAATACAATTCCTTCACGCTTACCAGGCGGAGGCTTACTCCATTGAACTTTGACCGCCATGGTTCTACCTGCGTCACTCCTAGGGGCCTCGGCTATGCGAAGCCTTTTATGCCAAGCTGCAGGTTCCACAATTTCTTTCGCCAGGCATTTCCCTCGCGAGGCATCGCCGGTGTAAGTAGGCATTATCCCGCCTACACTATCGAGGCCTCACACTTGGGGCACCGCCAAACCCTTGGTCGTTATAGACAGTGACTCCCCGATCCCTTCCGGCGGATCCTGCCCACGGGTAGTGCTGAGGATGTGGGTAATCCAAGGTCTGGATAGCTAGTCTCGGTCTTGCTGCACCCAGACCCCATTCTTTTGGATGACCAGAAACTTAGCAAACCGCCGGAGGCAAGCTATGAAGAAGGCGTAATGCACGTTGAAATGGGACTCAAGCTTCTTGCGAAGCTTGATCATCTCATTACGTAGTCCCTTGGCAAAATAGCTTGCCCAATTGAACTGGGTCCCCTCCTCCAGAACCTCTCGCATAATACGGGTTTGTTCTACAAAAAAGAACTTCTCCTGCGAGAGAGTTTTGGGGAAGGTCCGAGCCCGGAAAAGGGAATAAAGTGTCTTGGCAACGCCCATCTCGAATCTTTCATAGGGAAACCCTTTAGTCTCCTTCGGGATCCTTACCCACTCCTTAAGCCAATCCTGGAAGGCAACGCTCCTCTTCGCCTTCTCACTTGCGGGAGGCCGTCTGAGGGGACACCAAATAGGTCTGCGAAGAGCAGCGCGTCAATGTCAAAACCTACACATACGTTGTGTACGCGTGTGCAGAAATGCTCTGCCTTTTCGTTGAAGGAGTTGACCAGGGTTAACATTTCACTGGCGGGGACATTAGGAGTCATAGCCAAAAAATAGGCGCATTAGCCCTGCTGCTTGGATCTTGGAGGTCACCGCGACTGGGGCCGCCGAGTGGCCGAGCCAGCGCTGTGTGTCCTTGATGTCGCCGTAGCGAAAGAGGACGGTGTTCGCCTCATGGCTGGAAATTGTAAGGGTAATCTCCCTGGATTCCCTAACTGAACAACATGAAACACAAGTCAAACCAAAACACTATTATGCAATGTCCACAATTTACAACGATATTATGCAATATAACAGCCTAACCAGGTCCAAATGGCAAAGGAAATGGTGGCAAGTTCCTCTGCACGTCCTCAACGGTAAGGGGCGGGTCTAAGGTCCAGTCATCGTGCAGCCACCCGAGTCTCTGGCAATTCTCAAAAGCCTTAGCGTAGTAGGTGAGGTACTCACGCATGTCAAAGCCAATCTGCTTGATAACACTAGCACGCACGTTGCTAGTTGAGGTAAACGCCTTTATCGCCGTTTCGGCCCATGACAACGTATCTCCATTTCCGACTAACCTATTGTCATGGATAAAAAACCTGTACCATACAACATCAGCTTATCTTACAATTTTGCAGATAGGCTCCTCTTACATTGCACATCGATAACAAATATAAAACGACAACAACAAAAAAAATAGACAGTTAATAAAATTCGCTTACCTGCCTGCGTAGTACACCGTGCCTTGTGGGTTCTGGAAACAGGTCGAGACATGGCGAGCCATGAATTGCATGTTATATGCATGATAACAGCTGAATCAAGCCATTTCCCAAATCCAGTTTAAGCTCTTTAAGCCCCGGGCGCTAAGCTCTCGGTCTTCGGGACGACCCGTATCGATCGCCCTGTCTGTCAAAAAGGCCAGAATCCCTTGCACAAAATCCGCCAGCAGGTGCTCTAAAAGAGCACCGGTGATATCACCAGATAGGTTAGACCATACAATAATGCTGTAGTTGCGCAGCAAGAACTGCAGAAACTCCAGTGCACCCCATCAAAACCATATGGCCTTCCCTTGCAACCGCATGTGCGGGGGAGGGACATTGGGGACGATGGGCTTTACACAACACAAAACCCCCACAATATCCAGCACAATTAGAATGGGCTTTAGCGCAACGCTGTATAGAAAACCCAATACATACATTAACACCTACATTTACATTTGCATGACTAACACAGAAAACTCATAAATTACACCTAGCTATCCAGGACGAAATCGCCCAAACCCTTGCAATAACGCAAGGTTCGTCCCTGACAACGGCGGTAGACACGACCTCATCAAACCCTCGCATTAACCCGAGGTCCACAATTTTGAAATCCACATTTACGCAAAAGATACCACGAAAAGCAGACATTGAAACAAACATAAGCATGTAAATAATGACCTACCGGTTCAAAGGCGTAGGGTCACAAACATCGACCAGTGCCTGCGAAACGCGATTCAGATTTTCTTGCACTTCATCGATTTTGGCCAGTTTTGCGTTCTTCCTCTTGAATTTTGGTGCCATTGTAATAGCTTCAGAAATTTTCACAGTTTAACACTTGCAAATCTTCACAAAATCACGTGTTCTAATTTTCTGCTCTTCCTTCTCTTGCTCAGAAACAGTTATGAATTCGAATTCACAACAGCCAACAGCTTGTCCTCATCAAAAAACCACTTACTTATATGCGAGGATCACCAACTTGATATCCGATTTCAGCGGGACTTTCCTAAAATGGAACCCGAAAATCAAGATATTAATGCGGCTGATATCGCATGTGCCACTGTCCGAAATGACGTTAAACTACCACATCTTATCGCCTCGTAATCGGGTTGCATTGATTACAGCTTGTCTACAATATTCAAAATTCAGTTAGCCTTCCACGTTCGACGACATTACGTCACTTGTCTCTTAATCATTTACGCACTAGGCGGTTTTGCAGGATAGATGGCAAATGGACGCAACAGTTTCAGCACCCCTAACTTTGACGGGCCCATATGGGAAGGTAATTAGGCAGTTTGACTCTACGCTAGTAGACGTTTACCCCCCTTTAGAAGGCGTAACCATAGCTACGTCGGAGACGTCCCCAGAATGGCCAGAACAGTCGATGCGCACGCTAGACCTGGAGGCTGGGGACATAACCGAAGACCCCCTCAGTGAGGTTCCTATCGTTATGCATAAGGGTGAAGCTAAAACGCTTAAAGTTAGTTCTTTGTTAGACCAAAAAATGCACGATGCTATAAAATAGGTCTTGCAAGACAACATTACTATCTTTGCATGGTCATACGAGGATATGCCTGGAGTAGATCCCAGGTTAATCTAGCATAACATCATCCTAGACGCGCAGATTAAAGCAATTAGGCAAAAGACACGCAAAATCAAGCCAAAGATCGTGCTAGCCATGTGTGATGAAATCACCAAACTATACCAGGCTGGTTTCATCTGTGCGGTCGATTACTCGAACTAGGTATCTATAATTGTAGTCGTACCAAAGAAGACTGGAAGCATACGCATCTGCATAGACTTCCGGGACTTGAATAAGGCCACAATTAAAGATAACTTCCCGTTGCCGAGTATCGACCAGCTAGTGGATACAACAGCTGGGCATGCACTTCTGTCCTTCATGGATGGCTTTTTAGGCTATAACCAGATTCGCATTAACCCAGAACATTAATTGACCATGACATTCATGATGCCCTAGGGCACCTTTTGCTACACTATGATGCCTTTTGGTCTAAAGAACACCGGAGCAACGTATCAACGAGCCATGACATACATCTTCAGCGATTACCTCCTAGGAAGGCTGAATGATTACCTAGATGACATAGCTGTTAAGTCTTTAAAGTCTAAGGATCATTCAGGGGACCTGGAGTTAGTCCTTAAAATATTCTCCAAATACAAGCTCCGGCTTAACCCAAATAAGTGCGTATTCGGAGTCAAAACCGGACGCATGCTGTGGTTTGTGGTGTCAGAAACCAGCATACGAGTTGACCCTGATAAGGTCAAAGCCATTGTCGAGTTAACGCCTCCTACAGACCTCAAGCAATTATGCGGGTTATAGGGACGCTTACAGTTTATACGCCGGTTCATTTCGAGGTTAACCGACAAGTTACACCCTATGCAACACTTGCTGAAAAAGGAGGTTAATTTCGAATGGACCGACGATTTCTAGCGTGCGTTTGATAGCTTAAAACAAGAACTGCAACATTTACCAATGTTTTTCCCACCACAAAGGGATTTACCATTTTACATTTACCTCGCAACTTAGGACGTAGCGTTAGCCGCATTACTGTGTCAAAGGAGGGATGATGGGTCGGAAGTGCCCATCTACTACTTGAGTCATGCTTTATGTGCGTACGAAACAAGGTACAACGACGTCGAGCGTAATTGCCTAGAATTAGTTTTTATGCTTAAAAAGTGTAGGCATTATCTTTTTCGTAGTAAGGTCAACGTCATCTGTAAAAATAACATTCTTAGGGCCATTACACATAGCTTATATGAGAGTAGTAAAATAGCTCGCTGGAAGGCTATCACGACAGAATTCGATCTGCACCATATTGGCCAATCATCTACGAAAGGCCAAGCGATAGCTGACCAGTTAATAACTTCACCGATTAACAGTCAGGCGACTATAGAGCCAGAGTTCCCTGACGAACATGTACATAGTTTAAGCCCTGTCTTGACAGGCCCCGAAGCAACATTGTATTTCGACGGAGCTTCAACCGCTAGAGGTGGCAGTGCTGCTATTGTTATTACGCTATCGCTTGAGGATGTGCGTCTCCACGCTTATCGCTTGACCTTCCCCTGTACAAACAATGTGGCAGAGTACTAGGGGCTCCTCAGAGGATTACTAATTGCTAGTGAAATCGATGTTCAACACTTGGCGATCAGGGGTGATTCGATGCTTGTCATAAATCAGATCACAGGAGTCTATGCCTGCAAGGCTGTACATTTGCAGCCCTACTGCGATACGGCTAAAGATCTTCTGAGACGATTCGCGACCATCGATGCCTAGCATGTGCCACGCACGGATAACACACTGGCCGACGCACTGGCAACATTGGCTTTGAACATGCCTGCACATCTTTTCGACACCTGTCCTGCATTGATAACAGACTGTGCAGGTCCTATCATTCAGATGGTGCAAATATCTTCTCTTCTCAAGGGAAGCACACCTGAATGGTACGACGACATTAAAACTTACCTTTTACAGGGTGAATTACCATCCGAATTGACACGCGAGCAGAAGGATGCGATACGCAAGTGGGCTAGGCAATATGTCATCATCGGAGACAACACTCTTTGTAGACGCTCCTTTGATGGTGTGTTGCTTACTTGCGTTGACAAAGACCAAGCGTAACATATAGTCAGCGAAGTTCACGAGGGACTGTGCGGCGACCAAGTAGTACCACGGGCTATGGCCCTAAAAATCCGTCGCTTAGGATACTACTGGCCATGCATGGAAAAGGATTGCCTGACAAAGGTTAAAACTTGTGACATGTGTTAGCGTCACGCTAACCTCATACACGTGTCACCCACAGAATTACATACAATGCAAATAACATGGCCATTTCAGTGATAGGGACTAGACATCATAGGCCCCATCACGCCGAAGTCTTCCGTAGGTCATAGCTTCATCATTACCGCTACTGAGTATTTTACAAAGTGGGTAGAGGCTGTTCCCCTGCGGAAGATCACATCTCAGCAGATTTTCCATTTTATCCTGGACAATATAGTAACCAGATTTGGTCTCCCGATGACTATCGTAACTGACAATGGGCCACAGTTTAGTAGCACGGAAACCAAATCCTTCTGTGATAACCTGGGCATCAGACAATCTTTTTCCTCCCCTTATTACCCACAAGAGAATGGTCAAGCTGAAGCAATGAACAAAGTGATCATCAATCTGCTCAAGAAAATGCTCGACGGCAACAAAATGTGGTGGCACGAACAGATCCTCTATGTGCTATGGGCATATCGTACTACGTGTAGGACGGCTATGGGTAGTACGTCCTATAGCCTGGTTTACGGGTCCGAAGCAATGCTGCCTCTCGAGTTGCAAAATCCTTCTCTGAGGATGGTCCTCTCCACGGTTATAAATGAGGCTCAACACACCGAGTCTCGAATCACGGATTTGGATTCAGTAGAAGAGAAGTAGATACAGGCTCTTGACACAATTGAAAGGTATCAAGACAAACAGAGACAGAAGCATCATCAACACCTTCAACAACGCTCGATCAAGAAAGGAGATATAGTCCTCAAGGCTGTTCGTGAACCAGTAGGCAAGTTCTCTACAAACTGGGAAGGCCTTTTCTTGGTGATCGACGTGTACAACAACGGAGCATTTAAGTTAGCAGACGTCAACGGCAATGAATTACCAAATCCTGTAAATCATGTGTATTTGAAGCGGTATTACATTTAACAGCATCTACGGTGTCAACAACAGGTATGGAAATATCCGTCTGCTACGACGCTAAACTGGCAACCACCGTCCACTACGACGCTAAACTGGCAACCACCGTCCACTACGACGCTAAACTGGCAACCACCGTCCGCTACGATGCTAAACTGGCAACCACCGTCCGCTACAACGTAAAACTGGCATTCCTTGCACGCGTCCACCACGACGCTAAACTGGCAATATTCGTCTGCTATGACGCTAAACTGGCAAGTTGTAACCGTTCGCTACGACGTAAAACTGGCAGTGTTGTACAGGTCCGCCAAGACGAAAAACTGGCACCGTTTGCACGCGTCTGCCATGATGCTAAACTGGCACAGGTAAGTAGCTGTCTGCTGAGATGTAAAACTAGCACAGATCTATCCTTGGGTCATGACACGAAACTGACATCCACAGCACGGTCTGCTGAGACCATAAATCAGACATACCACCGTCCGCTACGATGTAAAACTAGCACTTCTCGGTCTGCCCAAACTTTAAACTGGGACCATGGTCTGCTAAGACCTAAAACCAATAACGGTAGTCTACCAGGACTTAAAACTAGGACTTACAGACTGCTACCATGTAAATCAAGCGAACGTGATCATCTTTGTACAATTGCACAACCAACGAGGTGGGGTACTAGGACAGTCCCAACGTCGCCACCCCACCGGCATCCTACTAAATCCTCGGATGAGCTGAGAGGCATCTTACTGATCCCTCAAAGATGCCGCCGCTATGCCCACTGCAACGGTGGTACCTCTAAGAGTTTAGTCTCGTCAGCTGGAGCCCCGACGAAATCCTTGTCAACAACAACCTCAGGAACCTCCGCCGATCATCGCTATCGGACACTGGCTTCGCAAATTCATCTAGCTGGTTTCCTGTACAACCAGTTAGCTGCATTGTGTATGATGCCTTTTGGCAAAGATATGCTGGGCCAATCTTCAGGATTGGTGGCTCCGCCCTCATGCTCTGCCTTCTTCTTTACAGCCCAATCGCTCTATCTCGCATCAAACGGTGCTCATTTCGACAACCTCACCTCTTGTTCCCATGAGCAATGGTGTCCTCTATTTTCTTTTGCGGTTGCAGGTTACTTGCTTTGGAGGATGTCGTTCAAAGGTGCGTCCATCTGAGCGGTGAAGTACAGCAGCGTGTTGAGATGGTTGCTCAGGTTTGCCCAACCACATAGATCTGCATGCCTATACCTCTCACAATCCTACCCCTAGCTCTTATTTCCTTTCATCCCCACCACCCGCTTCCCATACGCAAGTATCCATTTTCTGCACTCACACTAGCAGAGATATCGCAGAAGTGATGCGCTCTGCTCCTTTTGCAAGCATTCCTGCTATAATCAGTGACAGAGAGATCTCAGGCTGACGCGCTACGCTCGTCTGAAAGCATTCCTGTTGACATACGTGTGCGTACGTTTCTGTGCATTCAGTAAGCATATTCCATACTCCTACCATCCTGACCTATGTTATGTCTTCCCCGAATCTGTTTCCTACTATGTCATTCTATCTTCCGTTCCCCCAGCTTTGCTCTTCGATATTGATAGGGCAATGCGTGAGTAGCCATGGATGGACGTTGTTCTTGCTTCTACCAATCCAGTGTTTCGTATTCTTTGTCGACATCTTTTGGGTAAGCCCTCCAACCTTCAACAAAGAGGGGCCATTGAAACATCGTGAAATTTGTGAATCGGCCTCAGGCAAAGATTCACAATTCAGGAAAGGGCGCATGTCAGAATTCCAGAAGGGAGAATAAGACAGAGCAACACCAAGAGGCACGTAGCATCAAGTCCTCAACTTCTTGTGCAGACTCCTAATCTTTCTATGATTTTTCTGTTTACGCTATATCACGCAACGTAGCGTAATGGCACTTAGCGTGATTCTGTTTAAACATAGCCCGACATCAGAAGGATAGTTACTTCGGCATAGGGAGAAGCTTGAGCTGCGTAATATGCGACTTCTTATGTATTTTGCTAAGTCGTTTGTTCAAGGCTAGGTTTATGCTTTGTTACGCACGACAGCGTAATAAGCTCTAAAACAGTCAAAGGCAAAGTCTAAGAAAGTGCGATTGCTCATTATACGCTCATCACGCAACGTAGCGTATTACAGCGTATGGCATCGCCAAGCTAAACATTGTTTTACACCTCGTTACGCGCGACTGCGCAAGAAAGCGTAAAACAGCTTGAATCCATTGTTTCCATGTTACGTTACGCTCATACACGCAACACAGCGTGAATGAGCATAATATAACCCAAAGACAGTTGAAACATGCCCGACGTGCACCTCTTCTTCACACGCACAATACGCGAATGAGCGTATTGTGCGTAGTCATGAAGTTTGACGCAAAAAAATGGTCAAACCAACAGTGCCCGAAACTCTCGGGACACATGTCATCAAGTCCTCAACTTCTTGTGCAGACTCCTAATCTTTCTATGCTTTTTCTGTTTACGCTATATCACGCAACGTAGCGTAATGGCACTTAGCGTGATTTTGTTTAAACATAGCCCGACATCAGAAGGATAGTTACTTCGGCATAGGGAGAAGCTTGAGCTGCGTAATATGCGACTTCTTATGTATTTTGCTAAGTCGTTTGTTCAAGGCCAGGTTTATGCTTTGTTATGCACGGCAGCGTAATAAGCTCTAAAACAGTCAAAGGCAAAGTCTAAGAAAGTGCGATTGCTCATTGTACGCTCATCATGCAACGTAGCGTATTACAACGTATTGCATCGCCAAGCTAAACATTGTTTTACGCCTCGTTACACGCGACTACGTAAGAAAGCGTAAAACAGCTTGAATCCATTGTTTCCATGTTACGTTACGCTCATACACGCAACACAGCGTGAATGAGCGTAATATAACCCAAAGACAGTTGAAACATGCCCGACGTGCACCTCTTCTTCACATGCACAATACGCGAACGAGCGTATTGTGCGTAGTCATGAAGTTTGACGCAAAAAAATGGTCAAACCAACAGTGCCCGAAACTCTCGGGACACATGTCATCAAGTCCTCAACTTCTTGTGCAGACTCCTAATCTTTCTATGCTTTTTCTGTTTACGCTATATCAC
>MNCI01028124.1:518597-559826 GCA_015680685.1 Gnetum montanum
CAGCCTATAAATACCCCAATTGACAAAGATACAGAGGTTGGAAAATCAGAGAAGCAAAGGCATTTTTCTGAGCACTGGAACACTTATCACTTTTGAGCAGAGATACAGAGAGCAGTGCTTTGGCAATTGTTGACGACATCACCTTACGACAGGAACAGAGCACAACTCGCTTTGAGCACTGGCGACAGGAGTAATCGTTCTGCTGGGGAAGACTCTATTGGTCAGAAACAGTTGATCGGTAGACGTCAGAGCTTGACCGTCCTTGCATCCCAGCTTTAGCCCATGAGGTAGATCGGACTTCTGTTTGGATAGTTTTCTTGTTGTTTCATGCTTGCTTGACATCTAGTAATCGGGGTCTCCCCCAGTGTAACGAAATATATAAAATATACATCTTTCAAGGCAAAGCATAGATCTTGAAACTACGTCTTTCTCTTATGTCAACCTCCTCTTATCGTGTTTAGCGTTATCATCGTTGCAATTCATCCTACATCGTTTTCCCCTCGTTTTTGCGATTCCTCGAATCAGATCATTTTCACGAGATATTCATCAGTTTACTGATTAGTAAGTCCCTATCTGATTGACAAGACCATTTGGGGTGCCACGGATTCATTTTTCTAGCTTAGCCCTCGCGCGGATCCGTGGTTAGAACTGTGTACACAGAATTTGTTCGGTATTTTCCAACTACCGATGTTTTCCGTTGTTACAGTTACTACCTCACTTCCCAAGTAGAAAAAGTAATGTCATGTCTATATTTGGACTTGGGAAGGCTAAAAATGCCTTGAAGACTATGGTATTTTCGTGGGTTTTTATGGGGACCTCACCTACATTGGAACCACCTACATCTAGTGTTGGTGGCATTGGGTCTTCCATTTTCCAACAATTACTAGTGTAGTTGATGAGTGGCGAGGTACCCCTACACTCAACCATATGAAACAAGCATAGCACGTGCGATCCATTCGAACTCGGTAGACTAAATGCCTAAACGTCCCATGGAACACTTGGGTTTAATCATTCGTTGTCTTCCTAGACTTACTTGTTGTTTTCACGGTCTATGGTTAAGTAAGTCTGAGGTATATGATTTTTATGGTCTTTTGTGGTTTTTCTCCTATGCTATCAAGGTGAAGGGTTGAGAGAGCTAACTAACTCTAACTAAGGACTAAGTCTAAATTAACTAGCATCAGCATCCATTCCCACTTACCATACACACCCTGAACTATGCAATTGTGGCTACCAAACGCTAATCGTTACTGGGATCAACACACGTAACGCACGTGCTCGAAGTGGTTGTACTGAGGCACCTAATTAGCCTAAACGTGATGAGCAGCCAATTCCTTGACTAGCCGTACACATCCATAGATGCTCGTAATCAAGTCGTACTCATCCCACAGTCTAGGAGTTGAGGGTGAGAGAGACTAATCGCGATGAGTAGCCGATTCCTTGATTAGCCATACACATTTGTCAATGCTCGTAATCAAGTTGTACTCATGTCGTGCTAATGTAGGTAATAAATAACATGTAATAACCCTATTCCATGGACTGCAAGGTTTATCCACAAAGCCCATCTTTATTTCCATACACGACTTGTGTTCAGGTACAAAGCTACTTGAATAAAGATCCGTTCACTTGGGGACTCCTATTGCGGGTACATGGAAAATATTCTATCTCTAGAGTGATCAAATTGCTAGAGTTTCCCTACTTTAGTCCTAGGATGAGAAATGAGGGGAGTGCTACCTCTTATTTATAGATTTGGTGATGGACCGCGATATTGCATACGTGATATCGCAGGGGACGATGTGATATCGTGGTGCATGCAATATCGTGTCTCATCATACCCCCATGACTGAATGAAAACTCATCCTTGAGTTCCTTACAATAATATCAGGTAGGTATGGAATTATTTAGGGGAATGGAACTAATGAAATGACATGTGAATGGATCATTAGTACAAGACTTGACAAAATTGGTGTTCATGACAACAAGGGTGAACACCTTATTACAATGACATCAAGCCTTTGTTGGTAGCTGAGAAAGACAGAGAGAAAGAAGTGTTGCTGCTGCCAATGCCAAGATTGCACCTTCGTTGTCCATCCATAAGCGCATCATTGATCTTGCTCCTTGCATAGCTGCTTCAACGTTGCTCCATTCCGAATGTTTGCTCCAAATCCAATCCATTGTTGTATGTCCACCATCTACACACACAACACAATCATATATTAGCAAGGGTAAATGAATCATCATGTAATTAATACCCTGCTTTGGTGTAAGTCCATTGGCTAGGTTGTGGTATGGCTGATATGGATCTGGGAATATGTTACTAATGACTACCGAAGGTGTAGGGGTCAGGAAGAAAATCAAAAATTTTGGGGCTAGGAGAAAATCAAAAAAATCAGGTCCTATACCCCCATGACTAATTGCGAATCTCCAGTAGCATTAGAATGGAGAATGAAAAGGAGTAAGAAAGATAGATAAAAAGGGACAACTATGGCATCTATGAAATGGATGTCAAGATGGAAATGAACAAAATAAAATTAATTGCAAAATGTTAAGGGAAAGAATTTAACTAATGCTCTAAAAAGAAATGTCAGTGGGTCCTCCCCAAAGCAGGCTCATGGCCTTAATGCCCTGTCAAACCCACATTCAAAGAGTCTGTAGGCCCTAGGAATGTCATTTGGAATAAGAGTTAAAGTCTTAACCACAAGAATTTACCAAAAAGAAAACAATGCATCAACCAAAATATATACACTAATGATACAACCGGCAATGAGGTGAACAATGGAGAGAAGGATGAAGAGAAGAGAATGGAATGGAATCCCAAGAACAAGGTGGTGTACAACCTCTTGTGTGTTTGATGATTAATGTGACTTGGCAAATCGCATTCCAACTCTGGCCTCAAACCAACCACATCCAATGACTTTGCATCAACGCATTCGGTTAAACCATCCACGTGGACAATAAGAATGCACTCTCCAAGAGCCACCACCATTCCGACGAAACAAAGGAGCGAATGGAAAGCGAGAAGGGCCTTAGTTAGAGGGAACACTTTGGGTTCCATAACCAGTACTTGTAGCCCAATTTTATTCATCTAAGGGGTGTGCTTTGAATTCTCACTTAGTTTTTTTTGTGTTTTGTGTTTTTATGCGTGAGAACCACACCATGCAAATACTTGATTATTTTTACTGTCTCAGCTTCCGATAATTGGGTAACATCAGAATGACAGAAAATGCAAGAAGAAAAATTCAAGCACCCAAGAGAATGACCAACACAAAAGCATCAAGTTCCCTTGAATTCACACCCTTTTTAGTCCTTGAGTCCTTCCTTAGTTTGAGAAATACCTAGTCACCGATTCTTTAAAGTTCTTATTAGAAGGGGAATGTACATTTTCAAGCCGAGAGAAACCATAAAAATTGGTGGATGGATGGATGAAGTGGTCTCATTGCCTGCCATATCAAAAAAAACATACCTTAGTATCAACATTATGACTTAAAGGTAAAAACCAAACATTATCAATCAATATGAAAAAATTTCATACCATCATGAAGAATGCTTATTATGGGACAAACTTACATGGTGGAACACACACACACACACAAAAATTGGAAAAGTATAACGATGTTGTAAAACAAAAACTAGAAAAGTTAATGAAATTTGTAAAAAAAAAATTAGAAAAGATAAAGAAATTTGTAAAATAAAAATGTGTAAAACAAAAACGTTCTAAAAAAAATGTATAAAACAAAAATCGAAAAAGAACTGACAGCCCCATATGATTAGCATAGGTGGCCATCTCCCCCATGACTGAGTGGAAAGGGAGAGATCCGAAATAATGAGCATCTGTTTGAGTTTCTTAAAAATGTCCAACTTCTCCTAAATGATGATCTTAGATTAAGGGGTGGAAGTTGGCGACACTCATATTCCAAGGTGTCTATGCCTTCATTGTTGGCATGGGTTTCCTCAGTTCATTTCATGAATATTTTTCTGCTCCTTCTAGTAGCTGTCAACCATGGGATGTCTACTACTTCTTGTGTGGTTGCTACATACAAGCATCTTTGGTTCAAAGTTTCTTGGGCACACCTATTACATGGAGGCATTTCCTTCATGTCATCACCCAATGAATCACTATATGTGATGCATGGAACTTTCCTCTTCTCGATCTTCCCACAAATGTTTATCTTAGAGATTTCTAAGGAAAGATCATGGATCCTAAGGCATGCGTCTACTATACTAAGCCATGACCTTCCCATTATAATTGGGAAGTCCCTATCGTTGTTGTTAGCTTCAATCACCAAGAAATCAGCTGGGTAAGACCAACCACACATACTAGTGATGATGTCCTCAACCAATCCCAAGGGAATGGTGATTGACTGGTTTGCCAGCTCTAGTTAAATGTTGCTCTACTTAAGTTGCGGCAGTTTCCAGGCATGATACATCTCTTGTGAAATCAAGTTAACTCCGGAACCTGAGTCAAGAAGAGCCCTATGTGGTTCATTTTTGGCAATCTGTAAATAGATTAAGGGACTTTCAAGGTCAGTTAATTTCTTGGGAAGGTCGACAACCTTGATCCAATCAGTTACGATATGCGTTAACATAACCGTATGCGTTACGCTCTGTTGGACTGAAGGTTGCTCCGAAGTGTTAGATGGTGATGGAGGAGTGTACATGGCCTCAACCACTTGTTGTTGCGAGAGTTTGTTTGGGCTTTTGGTTCTAAAGTAAGGTCTTCTCTTTTTACAGTTTTCAAAACCAACAGCAGGTTGGATATTTACAGCTCTCGCAGCGTGACGTTGCTGCAGTTGAGGAGAATGTCCCCCTTGCATTGTTGGAGTAGGAGGTGTTATGGGAACTACTTATGGTGGAAGAGGTGCGGATGGATTAGGAGGATGGTGTGGGTATGGAGTGTCTCCCAAAGGAGAAGGAGTCCTTCTGAAGTACTCCCAAACTTGGTAGTGATGGTTGGGGGTTGTGTGTCTCATATAGTCACTTGGAGAAATCGGCTGCTGCACATAATATCCATAAGGGTTAGGCTACCGTTAAGGGTACTGATGTTTCGATGATGGCATCCCCCATGACTGTGGGTATTGCCACTACTAATGTTGTCCGATGGGATGTGGTGGAGTTCCACTTGGATAATATGTTAGTGGTTGGTGGAACTTCCTTAGGTTACCTTGTGGATAAGGTAACCTTCGGGGTGTTGCCGTTGGTTGAGTCTTGGATTAAGTGCATACACCCCAGACTCCTATAGATGTGAGATGATGGGGCAACATCCCTTAGGATGGTCATAATGGCAAATCTCACATCCACCATCATCGTCTGTGTGAAAATCCTAAGCCACATCAGAGTTAGTGATTTTTTCCTTACCCTTGTTATGTGCAGGGCCTAAATCTCTCCACTTTTTCTTACCTTTGTCACTACTTTGTTCAACCTTAGACTCTTCTAAAATTTTTAAGACAGTTTCAATTTTAGAGTCTAAGGAACTCCATACATCATCTACCTTAGCCGCTATTTTAGTTGTGAGTTTTTGAAGTGGCAAGATCTTTTTGTTCATCAACTCTTCAAGTGGTGACTCATCCTCTTCGTTACAAAATTTCACTCCCTTCTTTCGAAGGGAGGGATCACGGTTATACTCTTTCACACTTTTCCTTTTGCGTAGCTCACCCTCTTCTTTTGCTACTTGCTCCAACAATCTACGTACTTCATGGGCTCTAAGTTGTGAGAGTCTCCCTTGGGCATAAGTTCCAAGGGTTCTTCTAGTTTCATGCCTTAGCCCATCCATGATGTAGTGAGGTTGATCCCGCTGAGCGTACCCATGGCCCGGGCAATGATGTAACAATGTGTAATAGCAAGCCATGGCAACATCCAAGGATTCGTGTGTACCTTGCATCCAGCCTTGGATCTACTTACGCAAATTGGACACTCTGGAGTATGTTTGATACTTCTCGTTGAATAGTTCTAGCATCGTACTCCACCTCCTGATGGTTTATGGCTCTAAGGACCGGTACCAGCTCTCTGCTTCTTTCGTGAGTGTCCTTGGGAACAACTTAAGTTTTTCCAACTCATTTTCTATATTCTGCGAGGCAGAGGCATCGTGGAATGCTCGTAAATGATTTTGCAGATCAACACTGTATCCCCCTTCAAATCATGGGATGTTATTCATGTCTAAACGCTTGATCTGGCTATCCTTTAAATGCCTTGTGGGAATCCTAACTACCTTTGTTATCTCGAGCATATCTCAGGTTGCGAGTAGGGGCTCATCATGATCGTCTCTTTCATGACACATGTGATTTCTACGTTGTTCCCTACTCTCCCTACGTCCTTGCCCTTGTCCTCTCTCTTAACTTTCGTGTTGAGGTATTTCTTCTTTCTTACTTTTATCCTCACCTTTATGTTCATGGTGGCTATGCCCAGATGTGGAAGGAGAGGATGAGTAATGGGATGAAGGAGAATAAGAAGGGAAACCATCACCATGACAATGTTTCTTGCCTTCTCTTCAGCTACTACGGCCCCGATCGTGGTGACGATCTAAGTGCCTGTCCTTCGCATAAGTGGTTGTTCCCTCTATGAACAGTTGGGGTTCATGGGCATCAAAACCAGGGATATGTATCATTGATTGTAGATTCTGATAACCATCCTCCTCACCATCGTTAGGAGTGGAAACATCATTTGTTAAAGAACCTGTGATAAGGGTTTCCTCATCTCCTATTTCACTGAGGACATGCGGGGCCTTGCCCTTCGACAATGTATGTTGGCTCTCCTGCCTTAAGTCTCTCATACATTGGGCATCTGTGGGATAATAATCCCTCATGTCAAAATCCTCCGCAACGTATTCAGCATATAGCTCGATCATTCCTATTTGTGCCAAGGCATGGAAAAGCATGTGACAGATTGATCGATCTAGGGGTAACATAATGTTACCTTGCAAGTCTCTCCACCGCAGCTGTTCATCCTGATGGAGAATAAAAGTAAAATTAAGAATATACTCATCGGGATGAGTATATGTCATCTTATATTGTTTAGGACTTGGCTGATTTTGGTTATGTGTTTTATCTTGCCGACTGTCTCGTGTGTGGTCCTTAGGTGGTGATTTTCTCTTATGAGAAGAAGGCATTTTTATTGGTGTGTTAATTCACCATTATATAAATTTTTATCTTGATTAACCTGAAGGTTTGTTAAGGCTCACAATGATGTGGGTGATATCCCTTATGTTCTATTCGGCGCACAAACACTTAGTTCCTGGCAATGGCTCCAATGATGAGTGGCGAGGTACCCCTACACTCAACCATACGAAACGAGCGTTGCACATGTGATCTAGTCGAACTTCATAGACTAAATGCCTAAATGCCCCATGGAACACTTGGGGTTAATCATTCGTTGTCTTTCCAGACTTACTTGTTGTTGTCACGGTGTATGGTTAAGTAAGTCCAAGGTATATGATTTTTATGGTCTTTTGTGGTTTTTCTCCTATGCTATCAAGGTGAAGGGTTGAGAGAGCTAACTAACTCTAACTAAGGACTAAGTCTAAATTAACTAGCATCAGCATCCATTCCCACTTACCGTACACACCCTGAACTATGCAACTATGGCTACCAAACGCTAATCGTTACTGGGATCACCACACGTAACGTACATGCTCGAAGCGGTCGTACTGAGGCACCTAATTAGCCTAAATGTGATGAGAAGCTGATTCCTTGACTAGCTGTACACATCCGTAGATGCTCGTAATCAAGTCATACTCATCTCGCATTCTAGGAGTTGAGGGTGAGAGAGACTAATCGCAATGAGTAGCCGATTCCTTGATTAGTCGTACACATTCGTCAATGCTCGTAATCAAGTCGTATTCATGCCATACTAATGTAGGTAATAAATAACATGTAATAAACCTATTCCATGCACTACAAGGTTTATCCACAAAGCTCGTCTTTATTACTGTACACAACTTGCATTCAGGTACAAAGCTACTCGAATAAAGATCCGTTCACTTGGGGATTCCTACTATGGGAACATGGAAAATATTCTATCTCTGGAGTGATCAAACTGCCAAAGTTTCCCTACTTTAAGCCTAGGATGAGAAATGAGGGGAGTGCTGCCTCTTATTTATAGATTTTGTGGCAAACCGCGATATCGCGACTGTCGTGATATCGTGTAGGCGATATTGCGGTGCATGCGATATCATGTCTCATTAGTAGTTGTCACAAAACCCAATGTGGAAGCTACCAGGCCAATGTTGGAGTTGTTGGATTTTCCATTTTCCCAACAATGCCCAGTGTAGTCATCACAATTTCCAATGGTGGTAGCATGGTCAGTGTAGTCACCTCATTTCTCAGCCAATTCCAACAATGCCAACATAGCTCTCCTGGGGTAGCATAGTTGAGGTGAAGCCAATGTACTCACAAAAGTCTGTTTACTATTTTTAGTATCCAGTGTGGTTTTGATGGTCCTTGGGTATCAAGACTTATCATAAATGGTCAACTACACTTGGAATTATGGTCTACAACACCTACAAATACAATCTATCTATCAACAATTATGGCAAAAATTTGTAGCTTGAATTTAGAAATTCCAAAGCCTATATTAGATAAACACTTCATTTGAGTCTAAAACATTTTTGGCAACCATACGATTGTAGAAACCTTAAGAACCTAAAATCAATTTTAGCATTTTGCAAGACTTTTGGAAATAATTCAGAATCTACCTAAGCACTAGATACTCTCATCATAGTCGCATTCTCACAAAATTCAAACATCATTATGCACACCATTTACAGCCACATGTTGTAGATTCAGGCAAAAACCAACAAGAGGCTCTTGATAATTGGGGTTGTAGAGTACCTGGATTGTGGAGATTGATTGTAGAATACAACCAACCAACTCCAACAAGCTTCAAGCTCCATTCAAACAAGATTCTTATGTAATTAGGCTTACAATATGTGCTCCTTGAGCTCTATATTTTTAGCATTTCTTTTTGCTATTTTTAATAAATTTTGCTAGATCATTTGTACTATATTTTTTATTCAAGTTTAATTTGTGTTTACTTCTATTCAAAATTTTAATTTTATTTTTCTTTTCCATTTACATTTTTTAAGTTCCTAGGTGATTGGTCAAACCATCTAAGGCACCTTGAATCCTCTTTCTTGGGGACCCTTGGAATTCAAGGTTAAAAACTATTTCTACACTAGAGATCTTTGGTGTTTTTTTTCTAGCAATCAAATTTTTTGGGTGTAATAGTTTTTTTTGGTGCTAGAAGGAGGGCCTCCACCTAAATTCTCAATGCAAAAAAAATTCCAACTAGTTTTCAAAAACTTTTCCTATGATTTTTCAAAATCAAGTTTCCCACATTCCAAATTTTAAAAACTGCAAACATTCATTTTTGAAAACCAACGTTGGCGTTCAACTCCACACAAGTGACACCTAGCATAGTTCTTATGGGGAATTTGGGCTTCCACATTATTTCCATAGTAGTTCCTAAACATTCCAAGGCTAGCATAATCATACTTAAACATTTAAAACCCACATTTGGAATGTCCTAAAAATCATTGTAGCCCCACTCAAATACCCAAATCCATCCCTTGTAAAATTTTGTGGAAAACCCAACATAGTCATTTTCAAGACTCCAGCATAGTCATTGGAAAAACCAAAATTTACATCTAATTTCCAAAACCAGTGAACCTCCATAGAGGAAAATGTTCCCATTTTGGTTTTACTAAGTAAAAAATCCATTTCCCACCACCTACCTTAGCATAATTGGCTGGACAATATAGTACTCCTTTCCAACACCCGAGTATAGTACTCAAAAAATCAATATTTCACATTTACTTTTCCAAAATCCATGCATCTTTTCCAAGAGGAGGTTTCAATAGCATAGTTTGGCTGAATAGGATAGCCATTTCCTCTCCACCCTCTAGTGTAGACCCTACTAGTTAAGCTAGTGTATTTGGTACTTCCAACACATCTACGATATTCATGTTTTTCCAAGTGTAGTACAAATCACTACTACTACAACCTGCATTACACTTGCAATTATAGTCTATATTATTTTCCAACCATATCCCCTTTGCATCTTGAACAATTTCACTTGCTAGAATTTTGGTCTAGAATTGTTTTTTAAAATGTAAAATTTATTAAACCAATTTTTAAACTAGTAAACATGTTGTTCAACCAATCAATTGTCTCACCCCTCAACCTAAACTACATGACATCTAATCAAGATATTGTTAGGGTCTATGACCCTAAAGACCCTACCACGGCTAAATGTATACAGTCACTTAAGTTGAGAGGCTAAAGCCAAAATTTCACAATCATCAATGAAATTTATTATAATTTAATCTATGCCAAGATCCAAGCAAGCTTGCTCATTCCACAAGTGGAGGTAGAATCCAAGTGTGAATACAAACTCATTTACTATAATGAGAATGAATACATTCCTTCCTCGTATGAAAAAATACCACTATATAATTCCCACACATGCATTATATCTCATCTAATTAAGATGGATGAGCAAGAAGGAAATTCAATCTCTAAGAGCCTACATGAGAAGCAAGATGAGTTTGAGGTAAATCTTGAACCAAAAAATTTCTTAGAGAGCCTATTCCAATAATTGACTTCAAAAGCAATTGTACCCACTTCAATCTCTCCTACCTCTTCCACGGAGCAAGGCCCTCAACCTTCATTACTTTTCTATCCAACCATGTTTTGGTTAGCACCCATTATAGCAATTCATTTGGTGGAATTTGTGTCCAAACCACACTCATTTTCTCATCCAAGCCATTTTCCACAAAACCATAGTCAACTCAACCATCACCAATGGTTATAACCACCACTCACCCCTTCTCTATGATAGTGGGCCTCATGGTGGGATCCCAAAAAAACCAAAGGGTTATAAAAACCCTTCACACCCTTTGTTCCCAAAGTTTCTACTCCAACCTTCTTCTAACTGTTTGGCTTCACTACAACTATGATGACCCATCCCCTCCATTCTTTACCACAACCCATCATGATGTCACCAATCTCTTAACTCATACCATAGCTATTTTTATAGATACCATAGCCCACCAGGATGCCCTAGGACCTGGACCAAGCATTTCAAATGATACAAGATCTCAAAAGAGAGTTACAAAAGCATAAGGCCTCCATAGTCTAGGTATTGAAAATCATGGGTTTCTTTCAAGACAATCCAATCAATCATGTCTTCCCATACATAACTCTTCCATCGAGGATCCCCATACTTAAATTCACTAAGTACAATAGTGAGGATGGTTCTAATGCACATCTTATCACATTTTGTTCTGAGTGCCTATTGTTGAAAGCTTGGCCACATACTATAATGCAAATATTCCCTATGTCCATAACTGAGAGGGCTCTAGACCGGTACTACACATTACCAAGAGGATCTATATCCTTGCTTAAGTACTTGATATCATAATTTGTTAACTACTTCAAGTACAACTTGAAGCCAAACATGACTCTTAACTAATTGATGAAGGTCAAGTAGGGATCCCTTGAGCCTATACGAAAATTTTCATATAATGATGGAATGATTTTATTAACAAAATTCCTAAGCCAATAGCTATAACCCATCTTCTCTTCATATTCAAGAGGATGGTTAATGTTTTCATTAAATCCAAACTCTACTACCTAGACCCATAGTTGCTTAGCCAAGTCTTTTCTCAAATAATGTACATAGAGGATGCCATGGAAGTTAGCCATGACCTCGCCTACATGGCATATAAGAATCAACACACTAGAAAAGATAAGGAAAGATGAAGGTAAAACAATGTAGCTATGGCCATTATGGACAAAGAAAACAAAATAACGTATGAACCTAAAACAAATCAACCTAAGACCCCAACAACAAATAATCAACCATCAACATTTAGAGCCTCTACATTAGGTGACACAAGGTCCAATTTCAAAAAAAAAGACCGATCTAAGTACACTAGGCTACCATTAAAATCATTTGAACTCCTCAATCAATTGTTAAAGAGTGGGAGAATACAATAAAAACAAATGGCCAAGAATTCCCACAAGAGACATGATAGACTATGTGAAATTGCTAGGAACCCTGATTTTAAAATCATGGATGATCCATCGATGCCTAAGTACCTCAAACTTAACTAATTCTTCCACTAACATCAACTAGAAAGGCATGATATAGATTTTTACCTAGCACTAAAGGATGACCTGCAGAATATGATAGATAAGGGTGAATTGGTCCTTAACACATCTAACCTAGTTAGATCATAAAACCGATCTAAGAAGGTCTACAAGGACTCATTGAATGCTAAAAATAGCCTATACACTATCGTGACATTTAATTTCAATAATGAATCTAGACCTACGCTAGAGTTGTTCATGATTTGTATATCTCCTCACAACGATAGGGGTCCTTCAGCTTCAACTAGCTTAAGGTCCTCTTTCATTGTAAGGATACCATCACCTACACCTCTCAATGATCCTTTTGTGATCAAGGTGCCTCCTATCATTGAAACCAAATAAAAATTCATAATCGAACAATGTCCTCCCATAGCAGCCAATACAATGGCTTCTTCCAAACCTAACAACAACTACAAAAAATCTTCAAGAAAACAATGTAAGAAGCTCATGTACCTCCAAGAGTGAGGGGTAGTCAACAACTGCAATAGGGCTCTCTCTTCTTTCTCTATTTAGCAATAGTAATGTGCATGTTGGGTGACTATGTAGCACGCATCAAGAGTTTCTAATGACAGTAACATTGTAGGCGTTAAAAGTAGTGGGGCATGTGAGGTTCTATTCTTCCTCCCTTCAAATGGTGGTCAACAAGCACATGATTCACAATAGTCAATAGATGATGTAGACAATGCATGGAAAATGGTAGCACATGTAGCAAGATCTTGCATGGCTAACATTAGCAACTACAATAGGTGGTTCCTCTTCCACTAGTAAAGGCCAAGGGATCGTAGTGTTCCCGAACTAGGAATGACCTCTCTCTCCCTCATAATAGCAACAACACATGAAAATAGTGGCAAATAGCATGGTAGCAGTAGATGCATCAATTGTATGGCCAATAATGGTGAAACAAATCTCTCTCTGTCTTCCTCTCTTATAGTGGTTGGGGTCTTCCTACTTGGTAGTGGACACCACTAATAGCAGCAATGAGGACCAAAGAAAAGCTTAAATTTTCTAGTTACCTACTATATTTTCATGAAGTCTTAAAGTTCAAGAAAGTTATCTAATTTAAGTTTTCCCAATTTTTTTTGGTTTTCTTTACTTTTTAAATGTCAAATAGCCCTCTCCAATTGAGACTATTCCTCTATTTCCATACCCATATGAGAGGTGCACTATGCAATAGTCTCTTCAAACAAGTTTTTTTCTGGTGTTTGTGTGTCAAAAATTCATGTGTCAAAACCTTTTTGGGGCTAGAAGGAGGGCCATGTTCCCAACCTTTGTTTTCCCATTTTTTGAAATATCAATTTTTAGTGTTCTTGATCATGTTTTGTTCCTATTTCAAAATTTTTATTTCCCCTAAATTTTATTTTCTTGTACTTCCTATTAAAAACCCCTATATCTAAACCCTTTATTTTCTACCTTTTTTTGAAAAATTTATGCTTCTTATTTTTTGAATATTATCATTGTAATTACCAAAATCCTAAACCTTCTTTTCCCAGTTCTGATTTAATATTTCTATGGTTGTGCTATTTCTTGCACTTGCATGTAATTTCTAGTTTGGGGGCTAAGTATGCCAACATTGAGGTCAACCTCTCTCTAACATCAGGGTCAACCTCTCTCTTACATTAGGGACCAAACTCTCTCTCATCAAGGCCAACATCTCTCTCACATTGGGGGCCATCCTCTCTCTCATTGGGACTAGCCTCTCTCTAACATTGGGGCTAGCCTCTCTATCACATTAGGGATTAACCTCTCTCTCATTGGGCCCACCCTCTCTCTCACATTGGGGGCTAGCCTCTCTATCATTAGGACCAACCTCTCTCTCACATTGGGAACATCCTCTCTGTCATCAAGGGTAGCCTCTCTCTCATCAAGGTCTAGCCTCTTCTCTCTCCTACGACATGTGTGGTAGATAGAATGGCATGCATGCTAGGAAATAGAGGCTATGAATAACATGTCTGCAACATGCAAAGTAGAAAATAATAGCATTCCTCTCTCTCCTACCTTCCTATTAGATGGCAATGGATAGAACCATGAACTACAATGGTGGTAGTGGCAGTAAACGATGATAGGCAATGTAGTCAATAGAGGAACCAATCTCTCAACCTCTCCTCACTCTTGTAGGTGCATTAGAAGACAATGCATGTACATGGCAGTAATTAGCAATTACAATAGGTGCTCTCTCTCAGTGATGGAAAGGTAGTATCAAAGGATAAGGGATCAGTAGGTAGCCTCCCTCTCTTTGCAGATTTGAACCAGCAACAATAGCAAGGTTTTCTCTTCTTTCTCTCTTCGGCAATGATGAAGCTACAATAGGTAGCCTCCCTAGGTTTTTTGCCACCAATGGTAGGTTGTGTGGTAGGTGATAATGAGATTCATGATGTTGGAACACCATAAAAATATCTCTCTCTCCCTCTTCTAGTAGCTATGAGCAGCATTGGCTATGATGACATCCATGATGATAAGACAGGATGAACCAATGGCAATAGTGGAGGACTAGGGAAAAGTTTAAATTTTCTTGCTACCTACTATGCTTTCATGAAGTCTTGAATTTTAATAAAGTTAATCAAATTTCTTAATTTTTAGTCTAATTACCATTTTTGTACATCACATGTCCCTCTCTAGCTAAGACTATTCTTGAATTTTTATACCCATATGGGAGGAACCCTAGGCAATAGTCTCCTTAAATGAATTTTTTTCCCAATGTTGGTACGTCCAAAAGTTACACATCAACAAATGTGACAAAAGTTTAAATAACACATAAAAGGATATATTGTCTCTTAATACATAAAGGATAACACTAGCCACAACATCACAATGACATCATCAACATCATAATAAATAAGATATCCAAAGATAATAATCAAATGATGGTACTAAGGGGCCACTAGAGGGGCATAATGAGCACTTTCATCTTTACCACTATGATCACCAATGCCATTTAGTACCTATGCCATAATAACATAAGCTTAATCAATAATAAACACAATGTGAAACCAAATTATGAGTGAAACTTAAAGCAAATTACAACATGATGAAATGAAATAATAAGCAAACTTGAGAGGGCTTTACAACAACATCTTCTGGAAGAAGGCTTCGAAGACCTACCTCCAAAAGATGGAAGATTTGGTCCTTAGTCATGTGGGCCTAGTCCACATCCCCAAGATTAACAATCATTAAGATGTTTCTCTTATCAATATTAGTCTATGAAGGTAGATCCTACAAAAATGTAGTAGAAGTCACCTCCTCAAAAGTACTATGACCTGGAAAGATGGGGAATCAACCACTATCAAAGAGCTTTCAAATAACTTGAAAGAAATCTCTACTTGAATTTACTTCATGAATAGCTCTAACTTGTGTCATTCAGTGGACTCATCCTTTAGCCACTTAAGATAGGCTTCATGTTTATCCTTATATTTCTTTTTTCAGTCTTTTTTTGGATGGCCCCACTCTAGGACCCATGCACAGTAATTCCACCACTTCCTAACCTTACGTGTCAATAAGTCCATCTAAAATTTCTACTTGGCAACCTCTCTAGCAAGAGAAACCTTGCCATGGATGGCATTCTAGTACCTTATCCATTTAATCTATTTAGTTTTCAAGTAACTTCTATTAGCCACCTAGGCCTCCACAAATTCCTTGTGATCCTTGAGATCTTTGTTGGCCTCAATTAGCTTATTTTTTTCCCTTTCCAATATCATAACTTGTTCCCATAGGAACTCATTGAAACATTGGGATTTTAATGATGTTTTAGCACATGAAAATGCACATTTAGAGGCACTTTTATACAACTTCCATGGAACATTCTCTATAGCTAATGGTATGCTAGACAAGGCATCAATCTTAATGGATCGATTAGAATCCCATCTAAGCTTAGGCACTGAGAAAAATGCAACAAGACATGAAAAAATAATAAGTGACCAAATAACCAAGAAACAACAAAATAACAAGATAACAAAAATAATACAACTATAAAAACTATAAATGCAAGATGATCTAATTTCTTACCAACATTGAAAATAATCTACTGCAAACAATCGATCATGTCCTTAATTATTGTACACATGAATTCCCCCTTATCAAGAGTGTCCACCCATGGCTTCATGTGGAACCTGGAGGTTGAAGTAGCATGCTAAGGCTTAGCAACTAATACACTTATAATAATCAACTAATAATTAAGACCAAGTTTAAACATATACTAACAAAGCTTAAACATATGAAGAAAGATGCACATATACCTAGAACATCATATAAGGCAATAGCATGGGGTTCAGCTAAATATGAGGGCTCAAATATAGCATCAAAATCATTCAATGTGACATTGGATAACTCCTCAACCTCATGTGGCTGTAGGAGCTCCTCCTCTAGGCACTTTTGCTTCACCACTACTGCTACTACTTGGGCTACCAACTCCTATTGCTTACCTGTAAGGCCAAGAAAAAAAAAACATAGAATAACTTAGCATTTTTTTATAAAATAAAATAATAACATAACCTAAAAACATCAAAAACTGAAAACATAAAACAAAAACTAAATCATACCTATAACTATGCTGCATGTCTGGCTGAGTCTGATAACAAATATCCTCTTGGAGGATTCCTTAATCACTGAGGCTGTTGCCTTGACCATATGCCTTTTTAGTTTGGCTCTAGTTACATCTTCAGCTTTAGCACGTAATGTCTTAGCCTTTTCAATGTTCTCACACTCAACCTTGGACTCAACCCCCATGTTGTTAGGGGAAGCACAACACCTACCGCTAAGTTCCTTAGTGGTAATAAACAGTAACTCACTGACATCCTATGGTTGATTTTAAGCCTACATTGTGGGATAAACATGATTCATCCCAAGCTTGAAGAGTTGGGATGGATCTTGGCTTACTCATTTTTCATCCTTTCTCACCACCAAGAACTCTGCAAACCTCCTCAAATATGCAACAAAAAATGCATAATGCATATGGCATTTCGTCATGAGGTTATCTTGAAGTTTAAGGATATCCCCATGTAGCTCAAAAGCCAAATGACCTATCCATTTAAAGAGAGAACCATCTAAAAGGACCTTCTTCATGATCCATGCCTACTTAACATCCATGATATTACCCTATGAAAACAACTTAGGGAATACCCCAAAGCAAAACAAGGGATATGCCTCTCTAGCCTCTACAACCTTGAATTGGTTAAGAGAGAATCTCCTATGATTATGATTAGTGTCTAACCACTCCTCCACTTCCTTCCAGTGGTCCACCTCTTTACTTGCTTTGGTGAAAATCTTTAGTTTCTTACAATGAATGCCAAAGAGACCACTAAAAGTGGACTCGTTGATGGCTAGGGTAATAGGAGTACCATGAACCTGAGTGATGAACTTTCTCACTTCTTTGTCAAAGGAATCAATGATGTTTTCCATCTCATGGATAGGGATGGTTGGGCTAGGGGCTATCAAAAGATCAAGCAAACCTGCATCAGTAATGTTTTCTTCGATGTTTCTAGGCATCCTACTAGCTAACCACTATTACATTGAATTCACCTCACCATATTTAAGGATGATCATCTCCTCAGAGCATCNTGCTATTTCTTGCACTTGCATGTAATTTCTAGTTTGGGGGCTAAGTATGCCAACATTGAGGTCAACCTCTCTCTAACATCAGGGTCAACCTCTCTCTTACATTAGGGACCAAACTCTCTCTCATCAAGGCCAACATCTCTCTCACATTGGGGGCCATCCTCTCTCTCATTGGGACTAGCCTCTCTCTAACATTGGGGCTAGCCTCTCTATCACATTAGGGATTAACCTCTCTCTCATTGGGCCCACCCTCTCTCTCACATTGGGGGCTAGCCTCTCTATCATTAGGACCAACCTCTCTCTCACATTGGGAACATCCTCTCTGTCATCAAGGGTAGCCTCTCTCTCATCAAGGTCTAGCCTCTTCTCTCTCCTACGACATGTGTGGTAGATAGAATGGCATGCATGCTAGGAAATAGAGGCTATGAATAACATGTCTGCAACATGCAAAGTAGAAAACAATAGCATTCCTCTCTCTCCTACCTTCCTATTAGATGGAAATGGATAGAACCATGAACTAGAATGGTGGTAGTGGTAGTAAACGATGATAGGCAATGTAGTCAATAGACGAACCAATCTCTCAACCTCTCCTCACTCTTGTAGGTGCATTAGAAGACAATGCATGTACATGGCAGTAATTAGAAATTACAATAGGTGCTCTCTCTCAGTGATGGCAAGGTAGTATCAAAGGATAAGGGATCAGTAGGTAGCCTCCCTCTCTTTGCAGATTTGAACCAGCGACAATAGCAAGGTTTTCTCTTCTTTCTCTCTTCGGCAATGATGAAGCTACAATAGGTAGCCTCCCTAGGTTTTTTGCCACCAATGGTAGGTTATATGGTAGGTGATAATGAGATGCATGATGGTGGAACACCATAAAAATATCTCTCTCTCCCTCTTCTAGTAGCTATGACCAGCATTGGCTATGATGACATCCATGATGATAAGACAGGATGAACCAATGGCAATAGTGGAGGACTAGGGAAAATTTTAAATTTTCTTGCTACCTACTATGCTTTCATGAAGTCTTGAATTTTAAGAAATTTAATCAAATTTCTTAATTTTTAGTCTAATTACCATTTTTGTAACATCACATGGCCCTCTCTAGCTAAGACTATTCTTGAATTTTTATACCCATATGGGAGGAACCCTAGGTAATAGTCTCCTTAAATGAATTTTTTTCCCAATGTTGGTATGTCCAAAAGTTACACATCAACAAATGTGACAAAATTTTCAATAACACATAAAAGGATATATTGTCACTTAATAAATAAAGGCTAACTCTAGCCACAACATCACAATGACATCATCAACATCATAATAAATAAGATATCCAAAGATAATAATCAAATGATGGTACTAAGGGGCCACTAGAGGGGCATAATGAGCACTTTCATCTTTACCACTATGATCACCAATGCCATTTAGTACCTATGCCATAATAACATAAGCTTAATCAGTAATAAACACAATGTGAAACCAAATTATGAGTGAAACTTAAAGCAAATTAAAACATGATGAAATGAAATAATAAGCAAACTTGAGAGGGCTTTACAACAACATCTTCTGGAAGAAGGCTTCGAAGACCTACCTCCAAAAGATGGAAGATTTGGTCCTTAGTCATGTGGGCCTAGTCCACATCCCCAAGATTAACAATCATTAAGATGTTGCTCTTATCAATATTAGTCTATGAAGGTAGCTCCTACAAAAATGTAGTAGAAGTCACCTCCTCAAAAGTACTATGACCTGGAAAGATGGGGAATCAACCACTATCAAAGAGCTTTCAAATAACTTGAAAGAACTCTCTACTTGAATTTACTTCGTGAATAGCTCCAACTTGTGTCATTCAGTGGACTCATCCTTCAGCCACTTAAGATAGGCTTCATGTTTAGCCTTATATTTCTTTTTGCAGTCTTTTTGTGGATGGCCCCACTCTAGGACCCATGCACAGTAATCCCACCACTTCCTAACCTTATGTGCCAATAAGTCCATCTAAAATTTCTACTTGGAAACCTCTCTAGCAAGAGAAACCTTTCCATGGATGGCATTCTAGTACCTTATCCATTTAATCTATTTAGTTTTCAAGTAACTTATATTAGCCACCTAGGCCTCCACAAATTCCTTGTGATCCTTGAGATCTTTGTTGGCCTCAATTAGCTTATTTTTTTCCCTTTCCAATACCATAACTTGTTCCCATAGGAACTCATTGAAACATTGGGATTTTCATGAAGTTTTAGCACATGAAAATGCACATTTATAGGCACTTTTATACAACTTCCATGGAACATTCTCTACAGCTAATGGTATGCTAGACAAGGCATCAATCTTAATGGATCGATTGGAATCCCATCTAAGCTTAGGCACTGAGAAAAATGCAACAAGACATGCAAAAATAATAAGTGACCAAATAACCAAGAAAAAACAAAAAAACAAGATAACCAAAATAATACAACTATAAAAACTAAAAATGCAAGATGATCATTTCTTACCAACATTGAAAATAATCTACTGCAAACGATCGATCATGTCCTTAATTATTGCACACATGAATTCCCCCTTATCAAGAGTATCCACCCATGGCTTCATGTGGAACCTGGAGGTTGTAGTAGCATGCTAAGGCTTAGCAACTAAGACACTTATAATAATCAACTAATAATTAAGACCAAGTTTAAACATAGACTAACAAAGCTTAAACATATGAAGAAAGATGCACATATACCTAGAACATCATATAAGGTAATAGCATGGGGTGTTCAGCTAACTATGAGGGCTCAAATATAGCATCAAAATCATTCAATGTGACATTGGATAACTCCTCAACCTCATGTGGTTGTAGGAGCTCCTCCTCTAGGCACTTTTGCTTCACCACTACTGCTACTACTTGGGCTACCAACTCCTATTGCTTACTTGTAAGGCCAAGAAAAACAAAACATAGAATAACTTAGCATTTTTTTATAAAATAAAATAATAACATAACCTAAAAACATCAAAAACTGAAAACATAAAACAAAAACTAAATCATACCTATAACTATGCTGCATGTCTGGCTGAGTCTGATAACAAATATCCTCTTGGAGGATTCCTTAATCACTGAGGCTGTTGCCTTGACCATATGCCTTTTTAGTTTGGCTCTAGTTACATCTTCAGCTTCAGCACGTAATGTCTTAGCCTTTTCAATGTTCTCACACTCAACCTTGGACTCAATCCCCATGCTGTTAGGGGAAGCACAACACCTACCGCTAAGTTCCTTAGTGGTAATCAACAGTAACTCACTAACATCCTTTGGTTGATTTTAAGCCTACATTGTGGGATAAACATGTTTCATCCAAGGCTTGAAGAGTTGGGATGGATCTTGGCTTACTCATTTTTCATCCTTTCTCACCACCAAGAACTCTGAAAACCTCCTCAAATATGCCACAAAAAATGCATAATGCATGTGGCATTTCGTCATGAGGTTATCTTGAAGTTTAAGGATATCCCCATGTAGCTCAAAAGCCAAATGACCTATCCATTTAAAGAGAGAACCATCTAAAAGGACCTTCTTCATGATCCATGCCTACTTAACATCCATGATATTACCCTATGAAAACAACTTAGGGAATACCCCAAAGCAAAACAAGGGATATGCCTCTCTAGCCTCTACAACCTTGAATTGGTTAAGAGAGAATCTCCTATGATTATGATTAGTGTCTAACCACTCCTCCACTTCCTTCCAGTGGTCCACCTCTTTACTTTCTTTGGTGAAAATATTTAGTTTCTTACAATGAATGCCAAAAAGACCACTAAAAGTGGACTCGTTGATGGCTAGGGTAATAGGAGTACCATGAACCTGAGTGATGAACTTTCTCACTTCTTTGTCAGAGTCAATGATGTTTTCCATCTCATGGATAGGGATGGTTGGGCTAGGGGCTATCAAAAGATCAAGCAAACCTGCATCAGTAATGTTTTCTTCGATGTTTCTAGGCATCCTACTAGCTAACCACTATTACATTGAATTCACCTCACCATATTTAAGGATGATCATCTCCTTAGAGCATCGTAAAATGACCAACGTGATTGTGGAGAAGAAGGTAACCCCTACAATACAAAAAGAGGTCAATTAGTTTAGGCATAGTTGTAGTGCATAAAATCAAAATATAACAAGTATGACTAGTTAAAATCAAGTCTAAAACCTTATAAACAAAACCATTTAAACAGTTAAAGCCTAAATAACCCATAACTATGTAGCCATGAAAACATTGACATACCATAGAAAACAAAATGTAACGAAAAAAAAAATTCTTACTTGGCTTTCTAGAAGAAGGTGGCTTAGGGATCTCAAGGGGTATGCATGAAAGATCAAATTTACCCCACCAACCATGTGATGTCCCATTAGCTATGCACATTTTATGGAATAATGCATGGTGTACCTACCCAAGTCACCTTTGAGTTGTTCCATCATTGCAAGCCTCACTATAGGAATTTTGGCAAAAATACTCAATGTTATTTGGGCCAAGGACAAGAGCTAGTCAATTTTGATAAATCCTTTATCATCCACCCTGTACTTACAAATACACCAATTCAAGCAAAGAAAACTATTAAAGATAAATATCCTAATAACTAATAAGAAAATAAGCAAAAAAAAGGAAAACCTAAAGCCGTGCTTATCCTTACACATAGTAGATAGTACTAGGAGGATTCTAAAACAACATGTTAACATAGTGACCGACTAGCAATGTATTTTTGGCATTATACAAGTTGAACTTGGGCATGTTCCAAGTCTTGGATAGCTTATGGATGCCTTTTGTATACATGCCATAATGTACTTTACCCTCAGCATGTGTTTCAAGATCATCTTTAATGAATTTGATGATCAAGCTAGAAGATCAAGGCAAAAGGATTTCTATGATATGACAATTGTGCAAGAGGCTAAGTGTGACTACATCATAACACTAAAGTTTTGTAGCAAAAAGGATAGAAACTCTTTCACCCTTGGGCTAAACCACAAGGAACCACATTCCAACACCATGTGGGTAGGTAGGATGTGGGACCGCAGTGTGTGGATGCAATAAAGTAATTCCACCAACTCAATGGCAACCATAATAGGTTTCAATAAGGCCCTTCATGCAATAAAAACAACTGTTAAAATCATAAACAACCATAGACAAGTATGAAAAAATGTTAAATAACCAAAGTTACTAAAAATTCAATATCAACATTGCAACTCCAAAATAATAATAATATCCATAGTTTTAAACACTTAGAACTAAAGCAAACCTATGAACAACTTTCATGAAAGACCAAGTAAAACCAAGTAGCATGCTAACAACCGATGGCAGTTTTCATGGTAAGACATGCATAAAATTGTAAAATTATTTTATGTAGAAAAATATAAACTATAAAAACTAGCTTTTACCTACAACAATAGTCACAAAATACCAATTTGGGTTTTACAAAATTATACTAGAGATCCTAGTTAATAGTGAAATTCGCCATAGTAAAACTCTAGGAAAGCTAGTTAAAAATATCAAAAAAATTTAGAAGACTATAGAAAACTAAAATAAAACATGTAAATGACCTTAAAAACCTTATGAAATATCCATAAAAATATAATAACCACAATAATGCTACCTATACAAATAATGGGGTTTGTAGTTTACACACCCAAAACTACAACTGTTTAAGATTGTCTATGCTGAAATAGAAATGAAAATTTAGAAATAAAAACTTTTCTCTAAGTCTAGCGACAAACCATGCATGAAAATCAAAAAAAATTGAACATATATGCTACAATTCCAAGCCTAGAAAAAATTTATACAACAATTTAAAATCATAACCAAATTCAACCAAGAGTTGCATGATGACATGAAACTAAAGAAAAGGGTAATAAGGAATCACTGATTAAAAATATAAAAAAAAAATTAAAAACTACCAAAACCAATTCCAAACCCCTCCTAACACCCCTAAGAATCCCTAGGAACCTACAAAGTTGTCTGAAAAATGTTTTCAAGTCTACATTATCCACTTTCACAATGGTAAAGCTGTAAAAACCAAAACAATTTAGCATACATTGATCTACAAGAAAATTCATAGAAAAATAACTGTAGATCCAAATTCAATGATTCCATAATTTTTTGAACCATTAAAAAAAATAAAAATAAAAAACCTAAAAACCCAAAAATTTCCTAACCAATTTTGCAAAAAAAACATGCAAAAATAACATGAAAGAACTGTCAAAGCCAAAAACCTCACTTTGCACTAGCTCACGAAGAAATTCACTAAAAATTAACCACAATTTGAAATTTAGTGAGTCTAGAACTATTTTAATTTTAAAAAGATAAACTAAAAATTCATAACCTAATAACAAAAAATTCCTAGCCAATTTTTAAAAAATTAGAAAAATAACATGAAAAATAGTAAAACCTACATAAAACCCTTGTGTACTGGCTTACGGAAAAATTCATAGAGAATTCACCATAAGTCAAAATCCAAGGCTTCAAAAACCATTTTTACCATTAAATATAGTATTACAACCTTATCATGACAAAAATCAAGAAATCCTAAACGTTTCAACATAAAAAAAAATATAAAAGTGACATTGCTTTTTGGTGGGAAAAGTTAAAAATGCATAGAAAAGACTAAAATCAAATTGATAATCAGACATAGGCTAATCCCAATACCAAAGAAACATCAAAAGCCCATAAACATGTGCTAAATCTAATGTAGGAATTTTATGAAATTCATTTAACAAATACACAAACTAAAACGCCTATGTTTTTGGCAAAACTTCTTGAGGAATGCTTAGGAATTGTGTACCTAGGAGTGATGGTGGAAGAACCTTCACCAATCAAGGGTCATGGTAGGTTAAAGAGGCCTTTAGCAACTATGCCTTCCTCCTCTAAGTTTGGATTCTTGCTAATGGAATCCTTCCTCTTGGACATGTTGACAAATGATGCAAGAATAACAAGATCTCCAAACTTTTGAGACCCCTACAGCAACTACATTGCATCCTTAATGTATGATAACTAGACTACACTAGGATAGATGTGCTTGATGCAATAATGGAATTAGAACTCTAATGTTGGATGCTATAGGTTGGAAGTGAGGTGAGAAATTTGGTTTATGTAAAGTTCTAATGTGATAACCAATCCCAAACTTATGCATTGATTACCAAAACCATGGTTTCCCAAAAGCTCTTACACAAGTACCACTCAAATCCACAATCACAATTAGAAGCTAGGACTACACTGGATTAGTGAAAAAACAACTAGCTTAATAATTCAAACTTAGGGTGGGGTCCCCTACATGCCTCTCCAACAAGCCATTGGAAATTCTAAAACACTTGGGTTTTTACCTTCTCCATGGTGACTACACTAGGGTTTAAGCATTCAAAAGTCTTGAAATGGATTCCAAACTCCAATACTCCTAAACTCACCTTCCAATCATCTATACATGTGATAAAATATTATGCCCAAAGTGAATAACCAAGTGTTGGCATTAACAAAAATTGGACTCTAAGAAAGGCCAAAACTCACATCAAAACCTATTATTTAGAGTAACTACACGAGCCAACAACCTAACTACATTGGCTAGCATAGTCCCAAATGGGATAATGTCTTTCACCAATAACCAAACTCCTAGTTGACTTAGGAAAGATTATGCAATGCACCAAACCCTAGCCAAAGCTTCTAGCATCCTCAAAATTCCACCAAACTGGCCAAAAATCACCAAAAATCATATCTCTTGCATAAACTATGCTAGGGGAGACCTCAACTACATTGTCCAATGTAGTCCTAGAATAGTTGAGTAAGAAATGAAGATCAAAATTCAAAACTATTCTCTAATATGACACACCTTGAATCCCAAGGTCTTTAGTAAGCTTGAAACCCAAACAAACTAAGCAAAAATGGAAACAATTCCTTCTTCCACTTTCAAACTACACTAGGGATGGTTAGGAATACATTGGCCAATGTAGTCCCAATGTAGTTGGAAGAGGATAGATCACCAAAAACCAAAAATAACCTTCAAACTTCCATATCTTGGCCTTAAAACTCATTCAAAACCTATAGTGATCTTGTACTAGAAACCTATGAGACAAATGCAAGCTAAATCCCATTTTTCACCTTGGGACTACACTGAGAAAGCCTGGGGCTATGTTCAATAGTGTAGTTCCACTATGGAAACATTAAAATAATCCCAAGGACATGTCAAATTAGCTTTCAATTACATCATTTCAACCATAAAACCTTTCCAAAGACTCTAGAGACCAATAAACCTTGCAAAAGAAGTTAAAAATTCAATAAAACTCAACCTACACCCCTCAACTACACTAGGACTACACTAGCCAATGTGGTCTAGGGATGTATGGATAGCCAAAAATTAAAAAAACCATTAAAATTAACCATCTTGGGCCTAAAACCCTAGTTTTGAACACCAATGATCCAAGAACTCAAAAACCCAGTTGATCGACCATGAAATTCTACTAAAAATCAGATTTCATCTTGTAACTACACTGGAGTAGGCTTGGACTACTCTAGCTAGCATATTCCCAACATAGTCATGGTCTTAGTATGATTTGACTAGTAATTTGACATTCTAAATAGTCCAAAACCTAACTTGGAAACCCATAACCTTGTTTTGCCTTACACTAGCCAATGAAGTTTCCCTCATCTACACTAATGCTAGGCTCAACTACACTAGCCAGCATAGTCTAAATGAAAAATTATCATCTCAAAATCCAAACAACCACAAGAATTCACCATCCTAATCCAAAACCCTAGCTAGAAACATTGGTAACACTAAAAACCAAAGAACCTAGTTGATTGACCACATAAACCCATTAAAAGTCAAGATTCACATCTTACTACACTAGGATAGCTCATGACTATGCTAGCGAGTGTAGCCCCAACATATTCATGACTGTGAGTCGATGTAATAAGTATAATGACTTTTCAAATAACTTAAAATTTAACTTGAGATACCTAGAACATTACTTGGCATTTCCTAGTCATAATTTTATCTTGTTTTAACCATGGGAATGCTAGATTCCATTCATCTACACTAAGGTAGGCCTAGGACTACACTAGCCAGCATAGTCCCTAGCCCAAGGTGGTTTAACTAGCACAATAGCACTTATAATGAATAAAAATTTGATTTTGGAAGCCTAGAATAATGAAATCCTTAAGCTAGCTATAATTTGGCCTTGTTCAACAAATAAAAAACCTAGATTTTAGCTCCACTATGTTGGAGTAGCCCTCAACTATGCTATCTAGCATAGTCACAAGGTGTTGGTGCTAATACTCCACCTTCCAAAGCTTCTTTTAACTTTCAAATGGTGTATTTAGCCTTTCCAAGACCTTGAACTATTCTAGAAAGCTAATGGAACATCAGTAGCAACTCTAAAACCATAGAAGCACACTTTTCCCATGCATCTATGTTGGAAGTATGTTGGCCAACGTAGTCCCAACGTAGACACTAATATTTGCATCATTTATAGCTTCCCAAGTGTCAAAACGATGTCAAAACTCACTAATCTTCGACTCCAATCCACTACGCTAGCCATACAAATCATTGGAACCCAAAACCTAGCCATAACAAACCTAGAAAACCATCTACTAACACCAATTACATTGGGGCCTATTAGAACTACACTAGCCAATATAGTCGTGGCTAGGCCCAATGTAGTTACAACTAAAGGCCTTGACTTTGACTTCAAATACCCTCCAAATGATTTTACCAAGTGTCCAAACTCACTTATTAACCTTGTGGACTTGTACCATGGCCCTCTAAGGCCTAAAATTGGAAAAATCTAATCCTAATTGATCAATATTGATCATGTTTTATTATATGTTTCCCACCTTGATTGGTTTGGCCTTGTTTTGTTGTTTTTTAACTTGATTTGACCTTGGTATGCATTAATGACCTTCATTTCCCTATCATTTGATGTCATTTGCCTTCATTTTCATCATTTTGACATCAATTAGCTTTATTCCATCAAATATTTCCATCATTTGGCATCTTCTAGCCTTAGAGAACTGAGTTTGACAATGATTTACTTCATTGAACATCACCATGCCCTTGTTTTACCCATTAAAGCATCATTTGATGGGATTTAACCATCATTTGAGTCTCATTTAACATCCATTATCATTATTTGATTGTCATTTAGCCATATTCCATGTTAGTAGGCCTTGGGTCTACCCTATCCATATTTGTTTGACCTTTATGACCTTGGTTGGCTATGTTTTGGCCTTTTTTGATATCTTTTGGGGGTTCTTTACCATTTTCAAGTTGTAATTTGGCCTCATTCAATCACCATTTAGGCTTCATTTGATCCCATTTAGTATTATTTTGCTATCAAGTTGTTGACATCTTTTGGGGGTTCATTACATTTAGCCTCTTAATTTATCCCATCTGCCTTATCCTATCTCCTATGATCTTTATTAACCATGTTTTAGTCTTGTTTGACCTTATTTGATGATGCTCAACCATCATTAGATCATCACTTGGCCTCAATTGATTACCATTTGGTCTAGTTTAGCCTTATTCCATGATCTTTAGTCTTTGATGCATCTTTTCCATCCTTAAATCCCCTTTTATGACCTCTATTGATCATGCTTAGCCCTTAATTAACATCATTGGATAGAGTTTGACCACCATTTAGCCTTTGTTGGACTTCATTCTATCATCAATAAACCCTCATTTGACCTTGTTTTGCCTTTGTTTTGCTCTATTTATCTACACCTCTCTTTGGTAACCTTAAATTGGCCTTATTTAAACCCTATTTGGCCTTTAGCTTAATGTATTGTGGCTATTGCTAGAGTATTTTACTTTATCTTGGCATTATTTACTCATTTTTTCATATAGGTACTACTTAATGTGCTTATTGTTGATATGCAAGATTGAAGTATGGACACCTAGGAGCAATTTAGTATGCCTTTGAGTCTAAATGGGTCTTAAGATGATGTTGAATGATTTATTGATCTTAATTACCTAGATCCTAAGCCTGAGAGTCCAACCAATCACATAGCCTCGATAGAGAAACCTATAGAGTGGCCTGAGAACCTAGTTAAAACCCTTGAGCTTGAGGCTAGCGATATCATCAAGGACTATCTAGTTGAGGTTCCTATCATGAGACATGGTAATGAGGAGAAAACACTAAAACTAAGTTCCTCATTGAAACCTCAACAAGCTCAAGACATCATCAAGGTCCTCCAGGACAACATTAAGGCCTTTGCCTAGTCAAATGAAGATATGCCAGGTCTTGATCCATGCCTAGTACAACATATGTCATACTCAATACTTGTATTAGAAAAATTAAGTAAAAATTTTGCAAGATTAGGCTAGATTTAGCCATGGTAGTTTGTGATGAGATCACAAAGCTATATCAAGCATGTTTCATTAGGGCTATCAATTATGAAAAATGGGTATCCAACATAGTGATAGTACCTAAGAAAAATGGGAGCATATGTATCTATATTGATTTCTGAGACTTGAATAAGGCAACCATCAATGATGATTTCCCTTTACACAGTATTGACCAACTTATCGATACTACAGCTAGGCATGCCTTATTATCCTTTTTGGTTGAGTTCTCGAGCTACAACCAAATTAGGATTAACCTAGAGCACCAACTTTGTATGACCTCCATGACCTCTTGGGGTACCTTTTGTTACACCATGATGCCCTTTGGCCTAAAGAATGTAGGAGCAACCTACCAAAGAGTGATGACATATATCTTTAGCAACTATATGGTAGGATTGCTTAATGACTATGTAGATGAGATAGCCATTAAGTCCAAATTTGCCAACTACCATGCACATGACATTAACCTTGTGTTGAAATGATGTCTCAAATATGAGCTTAGGCTTAACCCCAAGAAATATTTATTTGGTATCAAAAATAGTAAGATGCTTGGATTTATAGTATCCAAAGAAAGAATACGTGTTGATACTGATAAGGTTAAAGCCATATCCAACTTGGAAATACCAACCAACCTTAAGAAGTTTTAGGGATTACAAGGGAGATTACAATTTATCTGTAGGTTTATCGCTAGGCTTCCGAATAAGTTACAACCCATGCAACACTTGCTTAAGAAAGTATTTCACTATGAGTGGATAGCTCAATGCCAAGAAGCCTTTGAAAACCTTAATCAAGATTTGGCATGATTACTAATGATCTATCCACTACAAGAGGATATGTCTTTTTACATCTACCTTATTGTATCTAACATGTCCATTATATCTTTTCTCTATTAGAAACAAGATGATGAAGTAGAGCTTCCTATATACTTCCTAATTCATGCATTAATTACCCATGAAACCTGATACACTGAAGTAGAGAAGTATTATCTAGCACTAGTCTTCTCATTGAAGAAGTGAAGACACTACCTCTTTAAGAGCCTAGTTAATGTCATCTATAAGGACAGTGTACTTAGAGCCATAATGATCAAAATCTACAAAAATAGTCGTATTGCTTGTTGAAAAGCCATAACAACCAAATTTTACCTTCATTAAATTTCTCAAGAATCAACAAAAGACCAAGGAATAGCCACACAACTTACTGCTTCACCAATGGAAGACCATGTAGCCATAGACCCTAAATTCCCTAACAAGCATGTTAACATTCTTAGTAATGTACCCAAGGGTTATGAGGTGGTTATGCACTTTGATAGAGCTTTAACTACCCATGGGACCTATGTTGTTATCATCATAACTCTTCCATCTAGTGAAATCCAACCCTTCGCTTAGCATTTGAATTCCCAAGGAAATGATGGTAGCTTGTGACTAAGGAATCAAGCACCTAATGATTAAAGGTGATTCACAACTTGTGGTCAACTAAGTAGTAGAGGTTTATGCATGTAAAGCCAAACATTTGCAACCTTATTATGACTTAGAAAAGAAACTAATGCAACAATTTACAAATGTTAATATACAACATGTACCCTAAACTAAGAACACACTAGCTGATGCCATTACAACCTTAGCTCTTAGTGTGATACTTGATGTGTTTACTAAGTTACCTACCTTAACTATGAACTATGCTATTCCTATCACATAGAACACTAAGGATAACTTTGTAGCCTCCATCAGTACTACCCCTCAGGGGAATGATATGACAATATTAATGTTTATCTCATGCATGGTGAATCTTCACAAGGTCTTACTACTTTTCAAAAGGATGTTGTACATAAAAGATCAAAATAATATGTCATCATAGGTGATAACACATAATGTCGATGATCCTATGATGGCATATTGTTAGTGTGCTTAGGTAAAGTTGAAGCCTGCATAGTCCTTAAGAAATTTCATTAGGGTGTATGTGGAAGACATATAGGACCTAGAGCCATGGCTGCTAATATTAGATAGCTAGGCTATTACTAGCTTTATATAAAAAATGATTGTTTGCAAAATTTCAAGACCTATGATAGTTGTCAATGGCATAGCAATCTAATACATGTGCTACCAACTAAGTTACATACTAGTCAAATAACTTAGCCATTTCAAAAATGGGGGTTGGATATCATTAGACCTATAACACCTAAGTCTTTTGTAGGACATAGCTTCATCATCACCGCACTGAATACTTCATAAAGTTAGTTGAAGCTATTATCCTAAGGAAGAAAATTTCTCAACAAGTCTGTAGATTAACATAGTAGCTTGTTTTAACATACCTATCATCATAGTCATGGATAATGGACCATAATTTAGTAGCTAAGAAATAAAAGTTATTTGTCAAGAATTAGACATTAAACATTCATTTTCATCACCATACTACCCTCAATCCAATGGACAAGATGAAGCTCTAACATGGCCATCATAAACTTACTGAAAAAATGCTAAATAATAGAAAGTGTAAGTGGCATGAGCAACTTGTCCATCCACTTTGGATGTATCAAACAACTTATCAAACTACAACTGGTGTAACTTCCTATAGCTTGGTTTATGGTTTTAAAGATATTTTTCCTCTTTAATTGTAGGTTCCATCACTGAGGGTAGCTCTATCAGACTTCATCAAAGATGAATAGAATAAGAAGCTACATACCATGAACCTAGACTCAATGGAAGAGCAATGGGTATGAATTATTTCTCACATCAAGGAATACCAAGAGAGGGAGAACCAATAGCACCACCATTACCTAAACAAATGAAATATCAAGAAAGTAAACTTTGTCTTCAAAGCTATCCATGAGCACATAGACAAATTCTTAGTCAACTGGGAGGATCTCTCTTGATCACAAAGAAATATCATACATGAATGAAAATGAATTGGCCAATCTAGTCATCATTCCTATCTAAAACCTTATTACATCTAACACATTTTCTTGGCAAGTACCAAAATTAACATCCATGACCATAATGACCAATGAAAAGCAAGCCAATATTCCTTTCTTTACCTCTTTTTGCATGAAAAATGGATTGAAAGACTTTGTAACATCTATAATGAAGGATGCAAATCCCTTTTGGGTGTAACGATTATGACCATTGGTGTTTGCTGATTCTTTCATGTAGCTCTATGCATTGTATTTGATGACATGTTTTCTTTGTCTTGTTTTCTTATTCTCTTGGAGTTGTGCTTGCAAGATGAAGCCTAGAGTAATTGCAAACATTCAACTCATTCAGTAGCAAGTCACCATGTGACCTCGATGTGCAAGATTTGGTGGGTTTTTCCTACTATACTAAGAGTGCTTATTTCATGATCCCCATCATTACTCTCCTTAAGTCACCATCCTAAAACCTCATTATGACCTTCCTCAACCTAAATGAAAATGGTAACCTATGTTTGACACTCATGCATTATGGTCATTTTACATCTCCTTCATCATGCTCCACCATCAAGTTCATTGAATGTAACACATTTCATTTAACGAGAAAACCAAATAAAACCAGGAAGTGCAATGAAACCAAATGAAGGTTTCATCCCCTAATAAAATGGGGAAGCAAATTGCCAAGAAGTAAAACAGCCAATGAGGATTAAAAGACAAACCGTTGGCTCCAAACATGCAAAGGGAGAAGCCTAACAATCAAAGAAACCTTGAAGTTAGGTGTTTGTTTTTCAAAAACATTACCAAGTGACCAACATTTCCAAGCACAAAGCTTGAATCCTTATTGATTATTTTACATGTCATTACCATATCGTAGCCATGATGTCAATCTGTTAAACTCGTTGTTAATCCTCATGACCATTTCTTGGTGAACAAATATAATTTGCAACTTTTACCATGTCACCATAACCTTGTTCCATTATCACAAAGCATTCTTTGGCATGGTTTAACACTACAAGATCAAGTGCAAAGATGAAATGCTAATGATGGACCCACTATGGTGTTTTTCATTCTTTGTCAATGTTGCTCAAGTCAATCTTCTAAACATCAACAAAAAGGGGCCAATGAAACACAACCTAGAAAATGCATGTTGTAACCTATAACCTTCGCCATCTAACTTGAGGTAATATTTCCTTGTAAATGCAAGTTTGGTAGCCCATGAGCTAAAATCTTGCATACTTTAACTTTTTGGGACTGAAAAGTGTCTCATAAGTTGCTACTACCTCACTTTCCAAGTGGAAAAAACATTTTCATATCTATATTTGGGCCTGGGAAGGCTAAAAATGCCTTGGGAACTACCAAATCTAGCGTTTTCATGGGTTTTGTGGGGCTATAGCCTCAAATACGCTGGAACCACCTACACCCAGTGTTGGTGGTGTTAGGCTTTCCATTTCCCAAAACTTTCCAATGTAGTTATCATAAAATCCAATGTGGAAGCTACAAGGCCAATGTTGGAGTTGTTGGATTTTCCATTTTTCCAGCAATGGCCAGCATAGTCATCATAGTCTCCAATAGTGGTAGAATGCTCAATGTAATTATCATGGATTCCCAAAAATCTTTACATGGCCAGCATAGTCACCGCATTTCATAACCAATTCCAATAGTGCCAATGTAACTCTCCAAGGCTAGCCTAGTTGAGGTGAATCTAGCATAGTCACAAAAGTCCATTTACTATTTTTAGTATTTGATGTAGTTTTGATGATCCTTGGATGTCAAAAATTATCTTAAATGGTCAACTATGCTTAGAATCATTGCCTACAACACCTGCAAGTAGCATTAATCTATTAGTAGTCATGGAAAAAATTTGTATCCCAAATTCAACAATTCCAAAGCCTATAAGAGTCAAACTTGAACACTTCATTCAGGTCCAAAACATTTTTGGCAACCATATACATTTTTCAAGAGTTTTGAAAGTAATTCAAAATCTACTTAAGCACCAAAGACTCTCAGTGTAGTTCCATTACCACCAAAGTCAAACATTTTTGTGCACACCATTTACACCCACAAGTTGCAAATTTAGGTAAAAACCAATAAGAGGCTATTAATGGTTGAAGTTGGGAAGTACCTAGATTATGGAGCTTAACTATAGAACACAACCTATCAACTCCAATAGGCTTCAAGCTTTGTTCAGAAAAGCTTCTTATGCATTTAGGAATACAATCTATACTCTTCGAACTCTACACCTTGAGCTTTTATCTTGTTTTTTTTTTTGCTATTTTTAATAAATTTTATCAATTCATTTGTAGTGAAAATTTTATTCAATTTTAATTTTATGTTTACTTTTATTCAAAATTGCAATTTTATTTTTCTTTTTCGTTTACATTTTTTAAGTCCTTGAGTGATTGACTAGAATATTCAAGATACCTTAAAACCTCCTTCTTAGAGGCCCTTGGGATTCAAGGTCAAAAACTATTTTCACACCTAAGATCTTTTGTTTTCTTTCCAATGATTAAATTTTTCAAGTATAAAAATGTCTCTCCTAAATCAACGCCAATCTTAGTTAGATGTCCCAACTTTGAAATAGATGTCTACACTAGCTATATGGTAGTTGTTGCATAAATTCCAAGGAATTTTTAGAAACTCTGAGGCTATAAAATGATTTCAAAATCTTGTGAATTGTGCAAGAACTATTCACATTTAAGCTCCTCATTGTCTCTTCTATGCAATTCTATTCTTGCTCCTCATTGTAACATCATTTGCTTGATTGTAATTTGTACCAAGCTTTAAGTATAAGGACATGTAAATTTAGTTACATTCTTTCCTTGTTCGTTTCTCTCTTTCTTGTAGCCCTACTAAATTGATGTGCTTCTTGCAAGAAGGCAACCATATTGAGGTTTTTGGAATCCTACAAGATTGAGTTGTTTTGTAGTGTCAAAACACTTTGGAGTGGAGCTAAATTTTGTAAAGGTTGTGGGATTCTTGAAACCACAATCTAAGTTTGTTGGACCTTTTGGGATTGAGTGGTTTTGTAGTGATGAAATACTCTAGAGTAAAGCTCATATATTGTACAAGGTATGGTGCCCTTCAAACCACCTTGTTAAAAGAAACAAAGTTTAGAGATGTGCATGGATTTTTCCCTCTAATTGTTGACATACCAAAGTTGGGAAACCATGTAAAATTTGGTGTGTTCATGTGGCTAGTGAAATTTTATTTGGGGAACTTATTCAACCCCTTTCTAAGTTCTCAATCTAAAAGTGGTATCAAAGCCTACTACTCTAAAGTATGTGCTTCAACATTCAAGGTTGAACTATGGAGTGGACATCCTACAAAAAGTCATTGATGTTCAATGAGTTTGATTTTTCTTATTATAAGGAAAGAATGCAAAGTTTCTTCAAGTCCATATTGTTTGAAGTATGGAAGTTAATCCTTGAAGGCTGCATATCACTTGTTGATAGCACATCAAAAGCTCTCAAGCCATGAAACAAGTCAAAGCCTGAAGAAAGAGATAAGTTTATGTAGGATTCTAAAGTAAAAATTTATTTATATTGTGCATTGAATAAGTCTAAATTTAATAGCATAGCTAGAAGTAAAACTTCCAAATATATTTGGGAAACCTTAGAAGCTACCTATGAGGACACATCCATAATCAAGTAAACAAAATTTTTGATTTTGCAAAGTGAATATGACAAACTTAAAATAAGAAAAGGTGAAAATATTAAAGATTATTTTTCTAGGATGAATGATATAGTTGTAGTAATTAGGAGTATAGAAAAGGAATTTCTTGAATGTGATGTAATCATAAAAATGATTATAACACTACAACCTAAATTTAGACCTAAGGTTACAGCTATGGAAGAATTAGAGATTTTTTGGTCCTAAAATTTAAAGAGCTTCAAAGTGCTCTTATTACTTATGAAATGAACCTCATACGTGAAGTAGCAATAAAAGAAAATCCTATCACCTTGAAATCAACATCTTAAAAGAAGGAACTAGCTGAACAAGAAATGAACAATGAGGAAGAAATAGCTCTTCTATCAAGAGGAGTTCAAGGGCTTCTAGCAAGAAAGGAAGAAGCTTCAATCAACCAAGGCCAAATCAATCCAACTCCAAAGGTAAAGAAAAAGGTAAGAATTTTTCAAATTCAAATTTTATACATTTTTTAATAGAATGTTAAGCATGTGGTGGAAGAGGCCATGTGATCCCCGAATATCCTAGCACTAGCAAGTTGTAATGAAAATATAAGACTAACGTGGATTAAAAAAAGACTAACTTCTACACAATCTTGGATGATGGAGAGAAAAGTAAAGAAGAAGTGAATGAAACTTCAAGAGATTCACATCTCATCTATATGGCTCTCATAGATGATGATGCTAGCGTATCTAATGATGATGATCAAATGGAAATTGATGAAGAAAGGTATGACCTCTTGTGTAATGAACTTCTATCTTTTCAAAACATTTGCATAAAGTTAAAGAAGAAATTAAGAAAGAAGGATCAAAATGTCTCTTTATTAAATATGAAAATTTTAGATCTCATGAAAGATACCTCATACCTAGGACTAAGAATAAAAAACTAACCTTGTCCTATGAGAAGATTAAGGAAGAACTTGCAAATGTTAAACTTGTAAATGAGAGGCTAGATAAAGGAAAAGAATCTCTATACATAGTTCCTGGGCAAGGAAGAAATCCAAATGATAAAAGTGGACTAGGATGCTATCAACAAGAACAAGCATCCACACAAAATTTATCCAAAAAGAGACCACTTCAAAAATTAAGGTAACTATTGGCACTACATTCAAACAAAGAGCAACTCCAAGGTTTGATAATTTTAATCAAAAAGGGTTAAGTGTTATTATTGTAATATATTTGGGCATAAGAAATGGGATTACAATTTAAAGTATTATCATATGAACACCTGAACATATCACAAACCTCCTTAGTCTTATGCAAATGTATCTAGAAAGGAAACTATGTAGGACAAAAAGAAAGGGTGGATAAATCAAAATGGCAAGGAAGTAAAGAAGGTATGAAGAATCAAAAAGAAAGAAGATTATAGTGAGAGAATCCTCTCCAAAAAAATTGTGAAGGAAAGCCAATCTTTAAAAATAGAAGAAATTTTCATAAGAGAAGGTACTTCAAAAGAGGGATTTCATTCTCAAGCTCCTTAGACACTTTCATTTTTTTTAGTAACAAAGGTAAGTAGAGGTAAGTCTTCAATTCATTTTGAATATATCTTAAGACTATGATCCTTGGTAGCCAACTCCTAAACCTTTTCTTACTAGGATGTCTACCTATAGACGTCTACCATGAGACATCTACATAAGAAGATAGATGTCTACTCAAAGACGTCTTCCAAGTGAGACATCTACCTAATTTTATGATAAATGTAGCATAGACATCTATATCTCAAAGGATACATCTATCTTTTCATAAAAAATCCTTGATGGCAATGTTTATATAAATTCAAACCTTTATTTTCCTTCATTCTTTCATGTCCAAGCATACACAATCAATGGTAGATGACCAAGGCTTCACCAACAACAGTGTGTTATGAATTTTTCTTCAAAATTGATGGTTCACAAGAAAGTTGAACGTGCAAGTAGCTACCAAGGAAAAGCAATAAGTCCAAGGAAGCTTCCTCCAATGTTGTAGGTACCTATTTTTCTTAATTTCAATCCATTGAAGCCCAACATCAGTTTGAGGTAACTCAAACCATCTCTATTGTCTCTAAATAGATTTTTTTTCTTCCAAAAACATTGTCAAAAAGAGTTAATGATATTCTTTCAAGTATTAACTAGGGTTTCATTCATTTTCATGAATTTTTGTGTGCCTAAAATTCTCATAAGAAAATTATATAGTAACATTTTCATTAAAAATGCTTCCATTGGGATCTTTAATTCCATGGTTGGAGGCTTGTTAATTAAAGTTTCATCTCAAGTTCTAAATGTAATTCTTGGGATATCCAATGTTGATGTTCACAAGGTCATCATTCATTCCATGACTAACATTTTCATGAATGGTATAATTCTTGTTTTCCAAAATGAATTTTGTAATTCTTTGTTTGGACAATCAATGTCTCTACATAGTGAAGGAATTCTTAGAAGTTAGATGACCTTAGATGATTTCACCCTCTCTCTCATTATTTTATATAATATTATTATAAAAGGGAAAAGCTATAACTATTTATTGCCAACACAAGCATTTTTTCTCTATTACCTTCTCACTAGATAATATTTGAACTTGGGTCATATTCTCCACCAAGACATGTTGGGTTTGTTCACCCAAGAGAGAATCTATGAGCATCCTCAACTCATCAGCTTGTTGATCCAATAGAGAGGTGTTCCCATTTTTGATATGCCTTTTCTTAATGTTAAGAAGAGCCTTGGTGAATATTTAGAAAAGAGAAACTCCATCCATGCTAAAGATGAAGAACCAAGAACCAAGCCATAAAAATCAAGGAAGAAGAGATCTGCATTACCATCTTAGCCCTCTCCTCAATTGAGAAGGTCTAAACCTATTGGTGACCAAGTAAGATCTTCTCTAAAGAAGCTACTTAAGCCCTTTTCTCATACTATTAGGATGATTGGTAGGAACCTCTTTTACCTTCATAAGAGAATGGATGTAGCTGGAATACCTCTTCCTCTTGATGGATAGCAATCTAAGGAGATCATGACTCCTCCCATATCAAATAGTGAGGAGGACTATCCAACCCCAACTAGATACTCAGTAGCTACTGCTTCTTCCTAGGCATATGACTTGGAAAATGCATGTGATTCAGAGGATTTTGATGTACCACCAACATGAGTCTAGGGGAGATTCTTGATCCCATGTAGCCTAGACCCAGATCTCATCTTCATAATGATGCTCCATAAACGTTTAAGCAACAAGTCATGAAGAGCATTTTTAGACCTTCTTCTCAAATGAGACTAGAAAATCCCATCACTTATCAAAGAAAGGATACTTCCTCATCTTATCAATAGGTCCCATCTCATTCCCCTACTTCATCCTAGTTCTAAGTGAAGCTTTATTGTAAGAGGACTCTAGTTCATGTTCCTTCTTCTAATGATGATGATGAGCATCACGTTCCTAGCACTAGTGCTAGCACCAGCAGTGATGATGATGAAGATTAGACCTATATACCTTCTCATACACCTATTTCTTTTGATGATGAGTTTAATGAGGCTACTAATGTAGCATCCTATCCCTAGATTTCATGGAAAAAATCAAATATACATTATATTAGACATTATGCATAAGAAGACAATATATCAAATTTCTAATATATGAAACGTTCAACATTAAGCATAAAAAAATAATAGAGAAAGTGCAGAAAGAGAAAGAAATGAATGCTTTATTAAAATAGAATAGTGTATCTAGATCATGCTTTGAGAGTGTTTCTTGGGATTTCTTCCTTCATCATCTATCCCTTAGAGGCAATCCAGCACTACCACCATGGTTAGGCCTATCACCAACTAGAAGGAATGGCCAATCCTCTTTCTATCTCACTTCATCCAACTCTTGTGACTTGCCTATACTAGCTTCACCACTTCATGCTAGCACAACCTCTAAGCCCAGGTATAAATGCCTTAGCTCAAACCCCCAAAGGTTACCTCAAGAGACATGTTTGTTATTATAATGTACCCTTTCAAGTCTTGTTACGATAACAATAATACTTGTTATGAAGAGGTCCCATCTTCTTTACATAGTAACATCATTTTAGAATGGGGATGTGACAATCTACCCCCTTAGGTTTTGTTCATCCTCAAATGAGTTCACATTCACTCTCTTTTTCTAGCTCTAGTACTTCTGTTATGTAACTATGATCCAATAATTTTATTTCTCCTTTGAACTTGAAGTTGTTTCTTGCTTATTCTGCAAACAAAACACAAGGAAAATATGTGAAAAATTAAATATTAATTTCTTAATATTTACCTCATTTTTTAAAGATAATGATAAGAGGTGAATTAAAGATCTACCAATCACCAATCACAAGTCCTAACTAGGGTCACACAAAGTGCAACTCAAATCTGGCTATCCAAGTGAAGGCAAGGTAAATATTTATTTTGAACTTCCATTACCTATATATTTAACTTATCTAATTAAAATATAAATTAAAAAATGAAAAAAAAATAAAATTTATCAATAAAAGTAAGAGTGAGATACTTCCTGTTCTTGATCAACCTTATGAATTGATGGAAGTAAATTATAATTCTACCATAAGTGGTATATGATTATATCATCTTGTTCAAGATGGAAGGACTTAATCTTGATTCTTCTTAACTTCTTCTTTAGAAATAAACTTTAGTAGCTTGGGAACTTGGAAGAATTAGACATTGTACCAAATATAATCTAGGGTCTCAATGAAGAATGTTGTTGACCCATCATCATTAATCGTAGCAGAGTAATTGGTAAACTATGATTCTTAATGAGTACTATCCAACAATATCATTTGTTCCTAAATTCTGGAATCTAATTTTTCTCTTGAAGATTTGAAGTAAGCAGAATATGCACTACCCAATGGAATTGCATGTTGAATAGATGGAAACATATTCTTTAAATCATGTTCATCTTCTTGATAGATGGAATTTTATAATTATTGTCAAGGATATGTGATTTTTCCAAAATCTTAATTGTTCTTTCTTTTCTATCCTTTGGAGTTCTAGAATTTCAAAAATGATATTTTCTAAACTCCATTCAAATCTTTGCACCAATTCATACTTGGCTTCTTTATAAAAGATCATGCAATCATCCATGTTGTAATTTCTACAATAGGTTAATCTGGATAGCTTGAAAGAAAAACTTTCATACAAAACTTTTTTCTTGTAAATACCTCTGTATCCCATCTTTTCCAAGTCTGGTTGGAATTGGTATAGGAATTCCCATGGCAATATTTCTTGTAGGCATAAGACATCAACATCCAAATCTTGTAATTCTACTAAAATGCATGGGTATCGATACTCATGCCATTCCAAGGCCCATGGTGGACATAATGGATGTTGTTTTTCACTCACTACGAATCTTACAAGCACATTATATGTTGTAACTTTCATTCTCATTTTTGGATTCTCTTCTCAATCATTTCTCTTCATGGGTATCATACATCTTGTCAAACCAATATTTTAAGTCTTCATGTTGTTCTACCATATGTTTTCATTGCAAGATGAATTGATATACATCCTCTTAACCATTTTTTTTCATCAACTGATACATCAACTAATAAATTGATTTACTATAATATTCAATTCTTAACAATATTTCTACTACCCTCTCCGCCCCACGCCACCCACCCTCCCACCCACCCACC
>MNCI01028124.1:559845-574716 GCA_015680685.1 Gnetum montanum
CCACCCAACTTAAGATACTAACTCTAGCAGTGTAGCTAATGGCATGCCATAGTGATCTTAAGACTACAAGCAAAGATTAAGCATTTAATCTCAAGGCCCAAAAGGTTAAATTTATAACTCTCAACAAGGAATGATTAGTTATCCTTATGTTGTAGGCTTTTAAGGTACAATTGATGATATCTTCAAATTATTGAGTACTTGGATGACAAATCTAACTTCACCATTAAGTTTGGAAGGTTGAAATTTATAGGAAATGGCCCTTCATTTGTCAAAAAATACTTTTGAAATAAAAATCTATGGCTTCTAGAATCTAAAACCTTTTGCTACAAAAAAACAAGACTTCCCGAGAGGTCATCCATCCTAGTACTACTCTAAAATAAGCGTGCTTAATTATGGAATACTTATTTCATGTGCTAACAGTGCATCAAATTTCTTTATAAAAATTATTTTTGTTCCTCCTTAATTTAAAATGGCTTGGAAATAGATATTTTGAACTTCTCATTAGTTGATAGAAATTTGGAATTTTTCGTCAATTTTCAAAATATTTCGAATTTCTTGCCATTTGATGAAAAAATTCTTCCATCACTAGAGGCAGGCTTAGCTGCCAAATAGGGATGGTGATAAAGTAGTGGATGCACATGAAAGAAATGGTAGGAAGGGTAGGAATAGGGATGAGATAGCACAACAATGGTGATGAGTGTTGGTGCAATGGGTGTGAAGGCTATGAGTAGCCTACCCCAAGCTACATGGCCCTTTCCAAGGCTCACATAGCTCTTCCAAGGGCTTAGGCAATCCTCCTTATGGCCTTTGTGACCCTTCCTAGAGCTCGGGTGGCCTCAAATAGGGCCTCCATGGCCCTAGAGGCCCTTCCTAGGGCTCACACAGCCTCAAATAAGGCTTGTGCAACCCAAAATGGGGTTGGCATGGTCCATCCAAGGGCTACACATCCTAGATGATGCCTATATGTGCATTTTCAGCAAAGGTTTATCCTATCATGCCTAGTGGCATTGCGGCAAGGCAGAGTGATGAGGTAGTGGAGGCCAAGCAACAGGGCTAGAGTAGATTATGGGTTGCTCCTACAGTGGTTAGTGGCATTTCAATGGGTGCAGTAGCCCCCAAATAAGGGTTGCACAGCCCCTACAAGGCCAGTGCTACTTGTTGGTCAAAGGTGGTGCTCAATGGAGGGAGTAGGCAGGCAGCGGCAAGAGCAAGCAAGTAGTGGTGATGACTGATGACACACTGATGAAAATTATGGCAAGTAATAGTAGGGAAACCATGCGAGTGACAAGGCATCTATGGTGAATAGCAAGCATTTTTTGGAGGAGCAATGGGCCTATAGCATCAGCCCCTACAGGTAGGTGATGGTGGCAGAGGCCAAAACAAGGGCTACCCTACCCTAAGGGGTAGCGTAGCCTAGAAAATTTTATTTTATTTTATATTCTTTAAAAATAATTATATTATAATATGTATATGTTTATTTTTAAAAAAAATTTAAGTTGAGGTGGGGGCTTGGGTTTCAACCAATGACCTCTCACTCTCCCTTTTTTTTTCTTTTATATATAAAAAATAATTTAATAATTTAATATTATTTTAATGCATACATAATGAGAAACTTAAAATAGTGATATCTCTCAAACCATAAGTTTAATTGAGATGAAATCTGTACCATTGAAATCATCTCAATGAGTACTATGCATTAATCATAGTCTTAGTGTTTAAAAACAAACTTGGGTTTTTATTTCAAGATTTTAAAAGATCTAAACTAACTTATTCTACCAAAACAACATTACCAAGTTGATATATAGAAGACATGATGATTTATAAATGACTCTAAGTTTCTAGGATAATCAGTTTTAACAAAACAAGATCAATTTAGGTCATGGTTACTAACTTTTGAAAGAAAATTAACAATAACCTAATCAATTAGTATTTATACTATTAAGATGAGTAAGAGTTACTTATACTAGTGTATCCTTTTCTTCCCAACATTTCTTGCAATTCATAAATCTTTATAAGGCATAATTAGATCTTCATCAGTCAATGATATCCATGAAAAAAATTTTGTTGGTTGGTGGGATCTATGTCTTTTGTATATGTCTAATCCATTATTCATAAAATCAATGGAAGGGTATCTTTTGGCTTACATCTCAGACATATGATGCATCTAGTGATGATTAATGACTTTCCCTATGTCGTGGCTTTATGGTTAATCATCCTGTTCATGTTGTAGTTGGCCTAGGATTCTAAATGGTCCTTAGGTCATGGTTTTCTCTAATACCAATTTTGACATTCCATCTCAAGATGTCATGGCTGATGAGTGGTGAGGTACCCCTACACTCAACCATATTAATATCAGTGTTTCATGCATAATCTGGTCAAACTCCGTAGATAAGCTAGTTGTGGTATCTAGATATTTACTCCTTAATCATAGTTTTCTATCTTCCCACCTGGACTAGTATTTTCTTTGTCATGTATGGCTTAGTCCAGGGTGAGGTGTATGATGCAATCCTAAACTAGTGCTACTCCAAGAGGCAATGGAAAATAACTTGTTAAGCTAAGAGAAAAAGGATGAAGAGAGTCTAAGCTAGCCTAAGTGTGATGAACATTTGTCCCTTAATCATCTATACACATATTAGACCTCGTGTATTACTGCTAGAATTACCAACCACATGTCCTAGGTACACTACTGGGATACCAAGTAGTCACACTTAAATGCTCATGATTAGGTCGTACTCATTCCATGTTTACTAATAGGGATAGGAGAGGAAGGTAGAGAGAGATTAATTACAAAAGCAATAAATAACAATTAAATAATTAAACTAACTGAATGCTACAATGATGAAGTAGTATCAATCTTTATTTCTGATCATGTGCATGTTCAAGTACATCACACTCGAATGAAGGTGTCGTATAATTACAATCATCACACTATGGTCATGCACTTGGGAAAAGGGTTGAGAAGAACTAAAAATGAAAGATAACTTCTAAAATGAACTACTAACTAACTCTAAAAACTTACTCCTAACTCCTTGCACCTACATGTGTATTTATAGGCCCACATAGGAGTCATGATATCGTGCACCTGATATCACTAGCCAAGATGTGATATCGTGTACCCAATATCGAGGGTCCGATATCAGAGCCTAATGAATCATAGTTCATCATACCCCTACAACCAAATGAAAACTCATCCTTGAGTCAAACAAAATGAGAACAAGCTCCATTGATTACATAGTGGAGACGTATGGGATTATTGATTGGCTAGGAATTTATTCATGCCGTAGTGGAGAATTTAATAGAAAAAAATTGGAATAGACACAAAAAAAACAAAAAATCATAAAATTACAAAATTTTGTGGAACTCATGTGATTCTAGGTGGTGGAGGCTCCTCCATGGGTCGCTTCCCCTTGTCTTTTGCTCTTGATTTTGGAATTTGATGGCTTTGCAATAATGCCTGGAGCTTTTCCTCTTTAGTTCAAGGGTCCTGTGCCATCCATGCTAATGCTTCAATGTTTGATGGAGTCGACACCTCCCATGGGCACAGTAACTATGGGAACATTTGATTTGCTTTAACTTACCAAGCCATAAAAAACTATCGTTCCTCCTCGTAGGCTCTGGCTTTGTCCTTGTACTCTTGGAAATTTATAAGTTGTTGAGCCAACTCCACTTCAACATCTTTTTTCCCTTGGTAGCTAGCCACCACCTCTAGTTCAGAATTTGTGACTTCTAGCTTCTACAATATTTTCTTGTGCTCCACAAATTCTACTTCATATTTGGCATAGGTGGCAGCTACCTACTTCTCAAGCTCTATTCTCAAACATCTTGCTATCAACATGGCTAGATTGGCATATCACAGGTTTGCCAATTCCATGTACTCTATGAGATCTTGAATTTGTAGGTCTCGATTTTTAAGCTCTAGTTGGTGGACAAATGCATATGTGTTCAATATGGCCCACCAATCAGTGTATTGAGCACTGAAAGTGTTGATGTGGGCCTTGGCCATATGGATCTCCTTTTCTATGACTTCTTGTACATCCCTACTTGGTCTCTAAAATTCTCCTTTAACTTTTCATGTTGCTTGGCCTTATTCTACCAAGTGCTTATTTCAATGGTCATCTTCTAACGGATTGTGCATACCTCCTCCATTACGAGGGTTTGATTCTCTCTAGTCAAATGGTTCATGTCTTGGTTTTCCCTGACCAACTGCTCTTGTAATTGCTAAAATTTTTCCTTAAGAACATTCTTCTATTTCTCCACAGTGTTCAACTGAAGATAGTCAATAGCGAGCTATTTATTCTCTTCCCATAAGGCTTTGAGTGCCTTGGCATGCATGTAGGTTCACACTTGTGCCTTGGGGGCATTCTAGTCAGCCTTCTTCTTCTCCTCTACTACTCTTTTATTATCCACCAATAGCTTATTGAGCTACTCCATCTTGAAAGTGTCCAGCTGGTCTACAGGAACAAACTAAGATGGGTCCTGCTATGTAGCTTGTAGGGTAATGAGCCTCTCTTGGAGTCTTACCAACTCTACTTCTATGTACTCAGCCCTGATCTCTACCATAACTAGCTTTCCTTTGGTGGAGATAAGGTCAAATTGTGCTACTGTGACATCTTGTGGGATGTCAAATAAGGACATTATTACTTTTCCTATCTATAGCAATCGATCAAGGACATCCTCATGTTCCACAGGAGTCATTGAGGGACCGACTAAAATTTGAGCATCATGTGCTCCTATTAAATCTACTGATGGCACAAAAGGGACGTTGAAAGATTCTTTGATGTGGTTTGTGACCACTTCTGTGGCTCCTTCTATGTCTTGGTGCTGCATGACCACGACTGTGGCCCCTTCACTTATTTCCAATTGCACTTGGAAAGATGTAGAGTTTCCTAAAATCTATTGTGACTAATGGGTCTCCCCTCCTCCTGTTTGGATGGACACCGTGCCCCATGCATAATCAATAGAAACTATGGATCATATGATGTCATCAATGATGCGAAATAGATTAGGATCATAAAAACTTCCCAAACTGACCATCTTAGCGATGGCCCTGAGATGGCTCATCGACGGTTGATAATCCTATGGTGGTGGTGATGGTTGGTCTCGCTGGCTCGTGCTAGGCCCTGCTTGTTGTTGACTAGGACCTATGCTTGGTTGTTGGCTAGGCCCTACAATTTGAGTTGTAGTGGGCCCCACTATCTATTCTTTCTCTAGTTCTAGTGTCTCACCAGCACTCTTCCTTTGGACTGGTGGCTTTAGTAGTTCAATGAATGAAGCATTTTGGGCTCTTCTAGGAATGTCATTAGTGTACCCTAGAATACCAACACATTTTCATAGCTTCCTGATGAGACAAGGAAAGGCCAATGCGAACTTCCCTATCTTAGCAATAACCTTTCCCATCAATATCGTAGTTCCTCTTACTGCATATGTTGAAATTCTGTTTGATCCACTTGTGGGGAATATGTGATAAGTAACAATCTTGAAGTATATCCTTTCTTCCAATGTCAACGATTCATACGTCTTGTCCTCTTTGTCATATGCCCTATCCAACCAAACTCTTTATGCATTAGCATTAGAGCGAGTGGATAGGTGAGAAAATTTTGGCCCTGTATCTGGAAGGTTCAACACTTCCAAGATGGCCTTGGCAGAAAAATCTACAGACACACCACAAATGTCAATTTTGGTTCCTTCTTCTTTATTGTGCCAAAATTGATACATTTCTTCTAAGTACCAAGCACCACTTTCAGAGAGGATAGGCCATAATGGGGACCCTTTGAGTTGGTCCCTAATAGCCTCAAGAGTAAATTCCATGAAAGGTCTAAAGTTTAATTCCATGATCATAGCTACTGATGTGGACCTTTCTTAGATAGCCTAAACACACTCCGGGGATAACGTGAGGTGTTGTCCCTATTCAGGCACTTTAGCAGCTCCTCCTTCCACCTGTCTCAATTGCATAGTAGCAAGAATCTCTTGATGGATGCTGAATGATTACGCCTCATGCTCTACATGTTGTTCAGGAGATGCTTGTCCTCTGCCTCTCCTGGGTTTCTTAGACACACCTTGAGAGAGTCCTTCTTGTTATCCACATTTAGGGGCCATCTGCAATCAAACAAGGCTGATCATTAGTAAGGTTGTTTACAAAATTTAAGTTATACCTTACTTCTACCTTAATGAATTCATTTCTTATTTTGTGTGATCCAGAGTTAGAAAATCTTGTGGAAATTTTCCCTAAAATTTTTAATATTGGGCCCCTAATTTGATTAGGTGGCTTTAAAATTTAATTTCCTAGTGTAGGTAAGTAGATAAGATTTTTTTTGGCACATGTTTATCATCATTTTTTTGTGTTACTTTTTTTATAATCAATTACCCTTTATAGTATCCTTTGGGTGATGGCAAATTCTAAAAAAATTATGCATAATTTGGAGTGTACCCCTCCCCCACGACTAAGCTGAACACTACAGGTTCAAGTAGGTTCTTTCAGAATAAGAATTCGAGCACTAGTGAGTGATTCATGGCTATTGGAAAAAGAGGTGTGCAAGTCATGATTTGTAGAAGAAAATTTGAAAAATTCCCCCCAATGTGAACAATTGAAAATGATGTTGACATGCATGCGAGGGGTTTTTATATATAGTTTTATTCAATGCGATATCACGTACACGATAGCGCGGCCCCGATATCGCATCGGACCGAATATCGTGTATGCGATATCGAAACCTATTTAAAGTAGGGTACTTAGAAAAATTGATAAATTTCTGAAGTTCTAAACTCAAAAATGAAGGACTTGAAGTTGGTGTAAAAGGTCCAGGGTAATATTAAATAGTCCTGAAGGCACAAAAAGTATAATGGTATAGAATCTAGTAATGGAATGCATGAATCAAATGAGGAGAAAGGACATGTTTTGGTACATAGGAACATTCAAACTAGAAGGATGATGAGGGAAAGAGTATTGTAATCCCTGGAGGGTATAAAATGATATGATGGTGATGGGTTACGAGGGTAGATTTCAAGGATTATGCAAGTGGGTCCTCCCCAAAGCAAGTTCCTACCTATAATTCCCTTATGTAACCACACCTTAAATGTTTGTAGGTACTAGAAGGGTTAAATGTAATCCACACCAGTTTCACAAAACACACACATGTAGATACCACCGTGATGAGGTATGAATTCAATGCTACACAAGACATAAGTCACAAATACATGGACAACGAGATAAGGCAAATTGTAGAAGGGATTGGGACATGAGGTAATTGACCCAAGTCACAATGAATTCTAAGTGTAGATGTGATTAATGTGTCATTAGCTTGTCACTCCAAAATCAAGACCAAGTCCATTCCTCTTATCAGTGACATCACATTATTTTATCCCATGATGGACAACCATAAGAGTATCATGACAACAAGGCATATGATCACTTGGCATTTTGTACAAGGGAGGAGTGATTCTTGCTTTGTGGTCTCTCTTTTCTTTTCTTTTTCTTGTTTTTGAATGATTAATCCAATGAAGCTACCTACCTTCAAGCATGGGTGCATGTCTTTCTAGTGGGACTCCCTAGAACAACATTGAGTTTTCTTGATTGAGTGCCTTTATTACTCTTATTTCCATTTTTTATTAGATCTACAAGGATCTTAGTACACACAAGTTACATGGTAACTCCCATAGATGTCACAAAAGAGAATCCACAAGTTCCCTTGATGTCACACCTTGACCATTCCCTCTTAGTCCATCATTTTTCACTCTGGGCATAATGAGCAGAAAATTACTTTAAGTTTTAATGATGTCAAGAATATCATCGTACCTAGAGTAGAACCTCTTATTAATAGAATGGGTGAGTGGATGTTGTGGGCTCACTGTCCAAGTAATTAGTCACTTGAGACATGATAGCATAGAACAACACCTCAACCAATGAGTCACATGAGTGTTTTATTTATAGATGAAATTACACATAAAAAGATAAAAAGACAAAACAATAAATAAAAAGATAAAACAATGAATAAAAAGATAAAACAACAAATTAAAAGATGAAAAACTAGAAAACAAAAAATTGTAAAGTTAAAGAAAAGGAAAAACATTTATTAATTCTGTTTGTTAGAATAGAGGATATCCCCCATAACTAAAATTTTGACTATAATGAGAATTAATAAATGGAAGGGTTGGATCCATGCATTTTAGAAATATTGGGACCTGGTCATATCCAAACCATAGGGTGTCTTTTGATGTCATGGTTGGAATGTACCCAACTTGGGGTGCACACACTATATTAAAGTTGACATAGTGGGGCAAGTTATAAGATGAGGTTAATTGATAAGGAGTTGACCCACTATGACACCCATGACCGTAAGATGGTATGCAAGGATTCGTATGTCTCCCTACATGGCCATATTCATTGGGCCACATAGTTGTTGGAGCATTGATTGGTGGCCCTGATAAGGTAACATGAGGTGTTGAGTTCAAGGAGAAGGATGCATCACAGCGTTGAACTTGCACTGGTTTGGAAGATGCAGTGGGTTCAGCATCATGCTACTTCTTTCTACGTCCATGCCTAAAGAAAGGGTGCTTTTGAGTACCTTCACTACTGTTGACAGTAGTAGCACAAGTAGCAATCCTAGGTTGGTGCTGTGGTGAAAAACCTTCTGGTACAATTGGTGGCAATGTAGAAGGAGGTGAAGGATGAAAATATTGTTGTTGACAAAAAGTGTAGGGTATATGAGGTGGAAACCTTGTCAAAGATGGTATGAGTGGATATTATTCTAAAGAATGATAACGATGAGGTGAAGTAAAGGATGATGATTTGGTTGGAGAAATAGGGTGTTGAACATAGTAAGCATTTGGTGTTGAGACATACAAAGGATATGATTGGGTTGGCAATGGCTTCCCCCATGACTGGGGCTTTTGCCATTGTGGTTGAACCTAACATTTCTATATGAAATATTGGTTACTGTAACATTCCTCTCCAATGCTCATGTAAATGTGACAAAACTGGCCATTCACCTTTGGGGTGATCGTACAAACGGACATTGCAATGATATGAGAAGTTGGAAGTTGAGTTCTTATTCTTATTATCTTCTATCCTTTGTTTTGATTGTTGCATGGTGTCCTATCCTATTTCTTGATTTGGCATAGTTGTGCCTCTACTATTATTAGCATATTCTCCATATTTTCCATGCACGCATTCCATCATCTTATTAATCTTTACCACGATTTCATCTAGTGATTGTTACATTGGCAAAGGTAGAAATGGTTGCACTTCCTCAAGGTAAGTTAATTTCTCCTCTTTATGGTTATGGACCTTTTCTAATTCGAGATTTTAGTCCCATTGAGAGTTTTCAACATTCTTCCATTTATCCAATTCTACTTCTGCTTTTTCTACCCACTTAATAAGCTCTTGGAGTTGATGGGTTTGTAGCTCGTATAGTTGACCTTGGGCATACATCCCTAGGGTTTCCCTTATTTCATTACAGAGCCCATCCATGATGTGACATATTAGCCTTTCCTTGAAGAATCCATGGCCTAGGAAATTGTCTAACAATGTATGATATCTTTCTAAGGCCATGTCCAAGGGTTCATGTTGCTCTTATTTCCATTCTTGGATTTGTCTCCTCACGGCCGACACTGTGGCATAGGTTTGATATCGTTCAGTAAAGAGTTCTACCATTGTTGGCCAACTATAGATTGATTTTGATTTTAACGATCTGTACCCTACTTTTTCTTGGCCAACGAGTGTCATAGGAAACAGCTTAAGTTTTTTTCACCCATTATCAATATTGATCCATACATAGGCATCATAGAAGGCTTGTAGATGATGTTGTAGATCTAAATCATAGCCTCCAGAAAACTTAGGAAATTTGTTTTAGTCAAGCCTGGGTAGACGGCTTTCCTTGTGATGCCTACAGCATATTCAAATGGCCTCTTGTATAGGCATTAGGCTCTTAGTGGCTAGTAGGAGTTCATCATCACTAAGTGGGTTCTAATTTTATGCATTGGGACGATGTTGTCCTTGTTCGTGTTGGCATTCTCAATTTTTTTTGTGAGCTCAATTTTTAGTTCTACGCCAATCCCTTGAAAGATAGTCATCCATGTCACAATCTAACATTGAAGGAGTAGAGGAAGAGAGGGAATTGTAAAAATTTTTATGACTTTTGAAAGTCTTCCAATCATCCCCAAATAAGTTCTTGTTAGTTATCGAGAAGGTCCTAGGCCTTTTGGACCTCCTCGTTCTATGGGATGTCTCATCCTTACTAGAGGTGCCACAGTTGGATGACAAAAGTTTTTGAGTATCATTGGGGTGTTTATGAATATAGGGGACTCCTACATAAGGTTGAGTACTCCAAAATTTCTCTTTATCATCATATAATTTTTTGGTTCTCCAATGAATTTCCTTACTTATTTTTGCGTTGTCAAAGTCTTGTGAGAGAGACATTGTCGTGAACCGTGTGTGACTTAATTAAAATTAATTTATTTTATAAGAGATATATCATAAACACTTTTTTATAGTGATCTTGTGTGATATAACTAATCTAAATAACTAGCACCATCCCTGGCAATGGCGCCAATGATGAGTGGTGAGGTACCCCTACACTCAACCATACAAATACAAACATTTCACGCATGATCCAGTTGAACTCCGTAGATGGGCTAGTTGTGGTATCTAGATAGTTACTCATTGATCATATTTCATTGTCTTCCCACCTAGACTAGCATTTTCTTTGTCACGTACGGTTTAGTCTAGGGTGAGGTGTATGATGTAGTCCTAAACTAGTGCTACTCCAAGAGGCAATGGAAAATAACTTGTTAAGCTAAGAGGAAAAGGATGAAGAGAGTCTAAGATAGCCTAAGTGTGATGAGCATCCATCCCTTAATCATCCGTACACATCTTGTACCTCATGTGCTACCACTGGGATTACCAAGCGCATGTCCTAGGTACGCTACTGGGATGCCAAGTAGTCACACTTAAATGCTCGTTATTAGGTCGTACTCATTCCACATTTACTAACAGGGATAGGAGAGGAAGGTAGAGAGAGATTAATTATGAAAGAAATAAATAATAGTTAAATAATTAAACTAAGTGAATTCTACAATGATGAAGTAATATTGATCTTTATTTCTAGTCATGTGCATGTCCAAGTATGTCACACTCAACTGAAGGTGCCATACAATTACAATCATCACACTACAGGCATGCACTATGGATAAGGTTTGAGAAGAACTAAAAATGAAAGCTAACTTCTAAAATTACCTACTGATTGACTCTAAAAACTTACTCCCAACTCCTTGCGTCTACATGTGTATTTATAGGCCCACACAGGATTCATGATATCGTGCATCCGATATTGTTAGCCAGGCCATGATATTGCATACCCGATATCGTGTACACAATATCGGAGCGTAATGAATCATGGTTCATTAATGAAAAACATCAAATATATGTTATATTAGACATTATGTGTAAGAAGATAATATATCAAATGTCAAATATATGTAACATTTGACATTAAGTGTAAAGGAAATAACAAATAAAGTGTAGAAGGAAAAAGGAAAGAATGCTTTATTGATATAGAGTAGAGTATCTAGATCATGCTCTATGAGTATCCCTTGGGGTTTTCTTTCTTTAGCATGTATCCCTTAAAGGTAACCCAGTAGTACCACCACAATTAGGCCTATAATTAGCCTAAATGTATGGCCAATCCTCTTATTATCCCACATCATTGAGCTCCTATGACTTACTTGTACCAACTCCACCACTTCATGTTGGCATGACCTCTAAGCCTGAGTATAAATGCCCTAGGTCAAAACCCCAAAGGTTACCTCAAGAGACATGTCCATTATTATAATGCACCTTTTCAGGCCTCAATTACAACATCCCTTTTGGGTCTTGTTATGATAACAATAATGCTTGTTATGAAGAGGCACCATGTTCATTATGTAGCAACATCATTTAGGAATGAAGACGTGACAACTAAGGTTAGTGATAAGAGTTCTTAGTGGGTCCCTCCTTTTGGGTGATGTTCAAAAAGAGGAAGATTTCTTAGCTATTTTGTGGACTATCTTGTATATAGTATACATTTGTACATTTTTGATGATGATAGTATGTTATAGCCACTATATGTGATATGCCCTTTGTATATTCATTCATCAAGTTTGTGGAAATCTCTTGTTTCCTTTTTAACCTTTACCTTGAGCTCTTACATTTTTACCTTAATGATACCATTTGGCTACCATTGGAACCTATATATCTTAAGTGTTTTTATTGTTTACTATTATTTAAATTTTACACCTTAATATTTACTTAACCAATTTTCTTAAGTTTTGGACATCACTAAAAAGGGAAATCTTGTTGACCTTTTCATATGTCAAAACCTTAAGAAAAATGGAGAAAATAGAATTTTTGTGGTGGATAATATTTTTGCAAAACATGAACAAGAACTCCACAATGAAATATAAGAACTCAAGAAAACAAGATCTATGGTGAGATGTCAAAATGAAGACTACATGAGCAAGACGATAGCATGTACAAAAATGAAGGCTACAAATCAAATGAAGATGCTTCAATGACTAGCAAGGAAAAGAAGAGAAATCCTCAAAAGTTAAAGCTCAAATGTTGAGGAGATGTCTCTAAAAAATAGTAGACTTCTATTTTCAATAGTAAACATCTCATTGTAGACATCCCATCTATCAATGAGATGTCTCTTTTGAATTAAGGCCAATCTTAGTTAGACATCCCAACTTCAAATCTACACTAGTCATTTGATAGCCATTGATGAATTCTAAGGAGTTTTTGAAAACTCTGAGGCTATAAGATGATGTTAAAATTTTGGAAATTATGAAAGCAATGTTGACATTAAAGCTCCTCATTATCTATTTTATGCAATTATATTCTTGCTTCTCATCATAACATCATTTGCTTGATTGTAATTTGTACTAAGCTTCAAGTACAAGGACTTGTAAATTTAGTTATATTTTTTCATTTTTCTTTTCTCTCTTTCTTGTAGCCTTGCAATCTTAATGTGCTTCTTGTAAGAAGGCATCCATATTGAGCTTGTTGGGATCCTATAGGATTGAGTGGTTTTGCAATGTCAAAACACTTTGGAGTAGAAATCAATTTTGTAATAGTTGTGGGATCCTTAAATCCACATTTTGAGCTTGTTGGGACCTTGTAGGATTGAGTGGTTTCATAGTGATGAAACACTATAGAGCAAAGCTTAGATCTTGTACAAGGTATGGTGTCATTCAAACCACATTTTTAAAGAAACAAAGTTCAAAGGTGTGCATAGATTCTTCCCACCAAGTATGGATGTACCCAAGTTGGGGAAGCATGTAAAATTTGGTGTGTTCATGTGGCTAGTGTAATTTTAGTTGGAAAATTTATTCAACCTTCCTTCTAAGTTCTAAATCCATAAAAACTTCCAATTACTTCCAAAGTGATGTAAAAATTTCCTAATAGGAATTCTTTTGAACTTAAAAAATTCAAGCTTTCCTGCACACTCCAACACAAGTACATTCACAACCTAGTTATGTGGTCGCAATGGAGATCATGATGAATGGATAATGTTATTTTAAAACTTAGCATGGAAAACCTAAAAACTATTTTTCAATGGCCCCTAATCTATAAGTAATGAAAAATTATAAAAATAGCTAAAAATATCATTTTAGGACTCTCAAAATGTCTAAAAACTTGGAAATAGAAATAGCTAACTTTTTAGTAGCTATAAGAATCTAAAATAGTCATAAGTGACTTAGATTCCTTGTTTGATAATATTTTAATATTTTATTAGGATGCATTTAATCTTACACTTTGATTTTGGCTCAACTTGACACTTTAAATTCCTTAGTTTATTGTCCTAAAACCTCTCATTTTGGATATGTAGGTATTTTAAATAAATTCATTAAAATATCAACCATTTAATCAAATATAATTTTTACTCTCATCAACCATTTGAATGTACCTTAGGTTTTTCTCCGCATCACCCATGATGATTATTCATTTTATTAGATTAAAAAGTTGGTTATTTGGACTCATAATTGACTTGGCCAACCTTCTCTACTATTTTGGGGTGATCATAGCATGAATCATATTATGGTGGTGAGTTAGACTCTTATAGCATGAAGGATATCATTATAAGTGTCAGCTATTTAAGGGACCATAGCTTAAATTATATCAGGATGGTGAGCTAGTACTCATAGTATGAAGCATATTATAATAAGTACACTTTGTTCATTTATTCATTTTTTGGGTCTAGCTGGTGGTGGTGATGACGTTGTAATTAATATTTAATAACTTTTTAGTTTACTATTATTATCATTATTTCATTCTTGTTTGTTTTTTTTTGTTTTTTTTTATTTTCTTATTTATTTATTTTGGTACTTTTCTAGCTAACTTTTTTTTCCTCCAATCAATATGCATGACTATCCAGCTATGTGATGCTTCTAACCAAACCAATAAGGAAATATCTTTGTTAGTTTGCTTATCCTACTCAATATTATAACTAATTCTCTTGATTTTATGTAATTTTTATATGATTATGTTATCTTAGATAAGAAGGATTTAGGGGGGGGGGGGGTGTCAGACCCCAAAAAGAGAATTTTATTAATTCAATGAGAATAAGTACATGATCAACATCTGAACATATTGATGGATAAATAGGGAGAAGAACAAAGACAAATACAAGTGTTGAAAGAAAACATCTTGAAACATAATCTTTCTTGGGGTGTGGGAGTACATGCTAGAGAAGGGAGTACATGCCAAAGAGCTACCAAATGCTGGGAATCCTTAGGAACTGCGAGTTTAAAAGACCAGGAGAACAACAAAGAGCTCAAAATGCTCAAAATTATGATGATAACACACTCCGATGTAGCAGATCGAGATTGGAAAGAGTGCAC
>MNCI01028124.1:585459-601656 GCA_015680685.1 Gnetum montanum
CTTGGGTGCTTGGATGTTTTCTTCTTGGGTTTTCTTACCGTTCTGATGTAACCCAATAATCGGAAGCTGAGACAATAAAAATAAAGAAGTCTTTGCATGGTGTGGTCCCCACGCATAAAAACACAAAACAAAAAAAAGAAGAAAAAAAATGGAAAAACAGAAAAAAGAGAAGAAGAAAAAGCTAAAAAGCTAAAAGTGAGGATTCAAATCACACCCCTTAGAAGAAATAAAATTTGGGCTGCAAGCACTAGTTATGGAACCAAAGTGTTCCCTCTAACTAAGGCCCTTCTCGCTTCCCATTCTCGCCTTTATTTCGTCGGAATGGTGGTGGCTCTTTGAAGATGCATCCTTGTTATCCAAGTGGATGGTTTAGCCAAATGCATTGATGTGAAGTCACTGGAAGTGGTTGTTTGAGCCAGAATTGGAATGAGATTCGCCAAGTCACATTAATCATAGACCACGCAAGGGGCTGTACACCACCTTGTTCTTGGGATTCCGTTCCACTTCTCTTCTTTCCATCCTTCTCTCCACTATTCACCTCATTTCCAGTTGTATCATTAGTGTATATATTTTGGTTGATGCATTGTTTTCTTTTTGGTAAATTCTTCCGGTTAAGACTTTAACTCTTATTCCAAAGGACATTCCCATAGCCTACGGACTCCTTGAATGTGGGATTGTCAGGGCATTAAGGGCATGAGCCTGCTTTGGGGAGGACCCACTGACATTCCTATTTGGAACATTAGTTAACTTATTTTCCTTAACATTCTTGCAATTAATTTTATTTTTGTTCATTTCCATCTTGACATCCATTTCACCGATGCCATAGTTGTCCCTTTTCACCTATCTTTCTTCCTGCTTTTCTTTCTCCATTCTAACGCTACCGGAGGTTCGCGATTAGTCATGGGGGTACGGGGCCTGATTTTTCGATTTTTATCCTAAGCCCCGGATTTTTTCGTTTTTCTTCCTTACCCCTATACCTTCGGTAGTCATCATCTATATTTTCCCAGATCCATATCAGCCATACCACACCTTAGCCAGTGAGCCTAAACCGAAGCAAGGTATGCTTTACTTAATGATTCAATTACCCTTGCTAATATATGATGGTGTTGTGTGTGCAGATGGCAATCATACAACAACAGAATGGATCTGGAGCAGACACTTGGAATGGAGCAGCGCTGAAGCAGCATGCAAGGAGTGGAATTGATAATGCGCTTACAGATGGACAACGAAAGGCGCAATCTAGGCGTTGGCAGCAACAAGACTCTTCTCTCTTCTTCTCTTCTATTCTCTCTCCTCTTTTCTCTCAGCTGCCAACTGTGGCCTGATGTCATTGTAATAAGGTGTTCACCCATGTTGTCATGAACACCAGTTTTTGTCAAGTCTTGTAATAAAGACCGTTCACATGTCATCCCATTAGTTCCATTTCCCCTAATAATCCCATACCTACCTGATATCATTGTAAGGAACTCGAGGACGAGTTTTCATTCAGTCATGGGGGTATGATGAGACGCGATTTGCACTAGGCCGCGATATCGCGTCTTCTCCTGCGATATCGCGTACGCGATATCGCGTCCCGCCGCCATATCTATAAATAAGAGGCGGCACTCCCTTCATTTCCCAATCCTGGCTAGAAGTAGCGAAGCTCTGGCAGATTGATCACTCCAGAGTTAGAATTTTTCCCATGTGCCCGCAGTAGGAGTCCTAGAGTGAACGGCTCTTTATTCGAGCAGCTTGTAACCTGAACCCAAGTTGTGTACGGCAATAAAGACGAACTTGATTGGATAAACCTTGCAGCACGTGGTTTCATTTATTGCTTTCATTTACTGCTTTCCTAGTGCGTTCAAGTACGACTTGATTACGAGCGTCTACGGACGTGTACGGCTAGTCAAGGAATCGGCTGCTTGACGCAATGCATGAGTACGACTCAATTACGAGCATTGGCTGCTTGGTAACCCAGTAGCGTATTCCAGGATTCTGCGCTTGGTAATCCCAGTAGTAGTCCGATGTGTACGGCTAGTTGAGGAATCGGCTGCTCATTGCTAGGCTAGAACGTGTGATAAGTACGACTTAGTTACGAGCACCCACGGGTGTGTACGGCTAGCTAAGGAATCGGCTGCTTATCACACTTAAGCTAAATAGGTGCCTCAGTACGACCACTTCGAGCACTTGCGTTACGTGTGGTGATCCCAGTAACGATTAGCATTTGGTAAGCCACAGTTGCATAGTTCAGGGTGTGTCCGGTAAGTGGGAACGGATGCTGACGCTAGTTAATTTAGACTTAGATCCTTAGTTAGAGTTAGCTTAATCTCTCAACCCTTTTCCTCATAGCTTAGGAGATAAACCTGAAAAATACCAAAAAAATCACATACCTCAAACTTGCTTAACCCTACACCATGACACTTACAAGCAAGCCTGGGAAGACAACGAACGATTAACCCCAAGTGTTTCTTGTGGTGTTAAGGCATTTAGTCTACGGAGTTCGACCGGATTATGCGTGCACGCTCGTATTCGTATGGTTGAGTGTAGGGGTACCTCGCCACTCATCAATAATTTAAAAAATCCATTCTTTTGGTATGATAGTTTTAGAGATGCTACCTTCAATAGAAGTGGTAATACAAGATAATAAGTGGTATAGTAATTTGATGATGATGATTCTTGGAGAGTATGATGTGATTCTTGGGATGAACCAATTGACTAAATATGATGGATAGTTAGATTGTAAGATTAAAATTCTCATACTTATTTCCAAAAGTAAAAAGTAAGTTACAATCCAAGGTAGTAAGAGATAGATTAAGCTTGAGCTGCTAATAACTAAAAAGTTTTAATATTACTTAAGCATGGTCACAATTGTTACATTATCTTAGTGCATGAAGAGCCTAAGTAGAAGATAGATCAAATTCTAGTGGTTCAATATTTTTTGGATGTATTCAAGAAATAATTACTTGAAGTTCCACAACATAGAAAGATTGAGCTTGAGATTATACTCAAAATTTAAAATCAACCAATTTCTAAGATGCCTCATAGGATGTCTTTAGTGGAGCTAGTAGAGCTCAAAATGTAAATTTAGTAGCTATTGAAAAAAAGATATGATTCAACCAAGTGTTTCACCTTAGTGTATACTAGTGCTCTTTATGAATAAGAAACATAGTAATTTAAGATTAGGTATTAACTACAAGAAATTGAATCAAGTAATAGTTAGAAACTAGTATTCTTTACTCAATATTGATTATTTATTTAATCAATTCAGAGCATCCAAGGTATTCTTTAACATTGATTTGAAGTATGGATATCATTAAGCTAGAGTAGAAGAAAAGGGTATATCTAAAATAGCTTTTAGAATAGGATATGACCATCATGAATTCTTGGTCATGTATTTTGGACTCATTTATACACCAATAATCTTTAGGCATTTGATTAATAATATGCTATGACCTTATTTAGATCAATTTATAATTGTCTTCATTAATGACATCTTGGTATGTTCTAAGGATAAAGAGATGCATAGGGAACACCTAAGAGTAGTGATGTAGATCTTAATGAAACATAAGTTATATGTGTATCCTTCTAAATATGTGTTTTAGAAGATAGAAATAGAATTTCTTAGAAATGTGGTTTCTAGAGTAAGTATTACAATGAGCCCTTCTAAGATGATAGTGATAAAGAGCTGGGCATATTTTAACTTTAGTGAACAAAGTTAAAAGTTTATTCGAATTATTAGGATATTACAAGAGGTTTATAGAGGACTTCTCTAAGATTACAAAACCTCTACATAAGTTTCACAAAAAGGATTGTGCTTTCTCTTAGTTAGATGTTTTTCATAAGGCTTTTCAAAAGTTGAAAGAGATATTAATGTCCACACCTATCTTGATTTACCAGTTCCTAGAAAACCTTATGATGTATACATAAATGCTCTTGGAGAAGGACTAGGTGGTGTTTTAATACAAGATGGTAAGGTAATGGCTTATGCTTTTAAATAGCTAAAACCTCATGAGATTAGACATCAAACTCATGATCTAAAACTTGCTGCCATAATCTTTGCTATTAAGATTTGAAGACATTACCTATATGATGAACATATTAAATTCTTGAAAAATCATTAGAGTTTATAATACATAATTAGCCATAGTTAAACATGTAACAAAGGCAATAGATAAAGTTATTGGTAGATTTTGATTTCACAGTGCAACATCATCATAGTTGAATGCACTGAGCAAGATAGTTGAAAAAATCTACAATCTCACCATCATGAAGAGGCTTAAGAAATAAATAGCTTCTTTGCAAATTTTAATAATTAGTATTAAGAAAAGATTGCAAATCCTTCTTGAACAAATCCAATGTTCTTAGTTAATAGTTCTAATTTATTAAGATTTAACAACAAGGTGTTTGTCCCAGCTACATTTATTCAAAAGCTATTTAATAAGGCTCACTTAAGTCATTATTAGGTTCATCTAGGTAGTAATAAGATGTATCATAATATTGAGAGGCAATATTGGTATTCTAGTATGAAGAAGGATGTGGGTTAGTATGTGGCCAAGTGTTTATTATGTTAGAAGATCAAAGCAGAGCATTAAAGATTTAGTGGTTATCTTCATCCAAATACCATTTTAGTTTGAAAATGAAAATCCATTGGCATGGATTTCAACCCTGGATTGACTCATATCAAAAGCAAAAAATATTTCATCCTTATGGTCATAGATCTTTTGATCAAATATTCCTACTTTTTAGCTACAAAAATAATAGCTAATGTGGAAGAGATTTCTTAGTTATTCCTATTAGAGATTGTTAGATTTCGTGAAGCTCTAAATAGGATTATGTCTGATGAGTGGTGAGGTACCCCTACACTCAACCATATGAATACGAGTGTTTTCATGGGTGATCCGATCAAACTCCAATGACTAAGTGCTTACGAGCCTTATGGAACACTTAAGGTTAATCAATCGCTATCTTCCCAAGCTCACTTGTATTTGTCATGGTTGTGTGGTTAAGTGAACTTGAGGTACATGATTTTTATGTCTTTTATCTTTTTATCGCCTATGCTAAGAGAGGAAAGGATGAAGAGACTAAGTAACTAACTTTCACTAACTAAGCCCTAATAGTCCTAGCATCAGTATCCATTCCCACTTTCTATTCACACCCTGAACCAATGAAACGCTACTGGGATTACCAAACACTATTCGTTACTAGGATTACCAAGTGTAACGCACATGCTTGAAGTAGTCGTATTGAATGCACTTAACTATGAGAATTGAGGGTTGAGAGAGATTAAGTCCTTAAGAAAGCATTTAAACATTTAACAATAATTAAAGTCCTATTTAGCTTTTTCCATATGCTGCAAGGTTTATCCAAAATTTTATCTTTATTTTCATACACAATCGTGTGCTCAAGTACAGAATTGCTCGAATAAAGATCTGTTCACTTTGAGACTCCTGCTGTGGGCACATGGAAATTATTCTAACTCTGGAATGGTAAAATGGCAAGAGTTTGGCTAAGGTCTAGATCTAGATGGAAAAACAAGGGAAAGACACCTCTTACTTATAGAACTGGCGACAGGCTGCGATATCGTAGGGGATGACGTGATATCGCGTCCCATCATACCCCCATGACTAAATAAAAACTTGTCCTTAAGTTCCTTACACAATATTGGGAAGGTATGGGATTATTGACTTGAATGGAACTAATGGTGAATGCGATGACATTCGAGTAGATCATCATTGCAAAAAATGACAAAACTAGTGTTCATGACAACAAGAGTGAATACTATGTACATTTGACATCTAGCCTTATTTGGTAGCTAAGAGAGAGAGAGAGAGAGAGAAGTTTGTTGCTGTCAATGCCAAGATTGTGCCTTTTGCTATCCATCCATAAGCGCACCATCAATCTTGTTCCTTGCGTAACTGCTTCAGCATCGATCCATTCCAAGTGTTCCCTCCAGATCCAATCTGTTGTTGTATGATTTCCATCTGCACATACAACACAGTTGCATATTAGCAAGGGTAAATGAATCACCATGCAGTTGATACCTTTCCTTAGTGTAAGGTCCATTGGCTGAGTTGTGATATGGCTAATGCAGATCTAGAGATGTAAAACTGGTGACTACCCAAGGTGTAGGGGTTAGGACAAAATTGAAAAAATTAGACCAAGGCCCCCATGATTGAGAATGAACCTCCAGTAGTGAGAGAATGGAAAAAGATAAGGAATAAGAAAGATGGAGAAAAAGAGACAACTGTAACACCGATAAAATGGATGTCAGAGATGGAAATGAAGAAAATAGAAATTGATTACGAAAATGTTTAAGAAAAAGAAATTAATTGATGTTCCAAATAGGAATGCCAGTGGGTCCTCCCCAAAGCAAGATCATGCCCTTAATGCCCTGACATTCCCACATTCAAAAAGTCCATAGGCTCTAGGAATGTCATTTGGAAACAAGAGTTAAAGTCTTAACCATAAGAATTTACCAAAAAGAAAACAATGCATCAACCAAAATATAGACTACTGATACAACCGACAATGAGGTGAACAATGGAGAAAGAATGATGGAAAGAAGAGAATGGAATGGAGTCTCAAGAACAAGGTGGTGTACAGCCCCTTGTGTATTTAATGATTAATGTGACTTAGTAGATCTCATTCCAAATCCAGCCTCAAACCATCCACATCCAATGACTTCGCATTAATACATTTGACCAATCCATCCACTTGAAGCAAAAAAAATGCATCCCTCAAAGAGCCACCACCATTTCAACAAAATGAAAGAGGAGAAAGTAGGAAGCGAGGAAGGTCCTTAGTTAGAGGAAACATGTTTTTAGTTCCATAACCAGTTCTTGTAGCCTAGATGATTATTTCATCTAAGGGGTGTGCATTGAATCCTCACTGTTTTTTTTTTTTTTTTTTTGCATGAGAACCACACCATGCAAAGACTTATTATTTTTATTTGCTCAGCTTCCCGATAAGGAGGTAACATCGGAACGGTAAGAAAACTAAAGAAGAAAACATCCAAGCACCCAAGAGAATGACCAACAAAAATGCATCAAATCCCCTTGAAGTCACACCCTTTTCAATCCTTGAGTCCTTCCTTAGTTTGAGAAATTCCTATTCACCAATTTATTAATAGTTCTTATTATTTTGAAGAAAGGGACTATACAATTCCAAGCTAAGAGAGACCATAGAAATTTATGGATGCATGGAGGATGTGGACTCATTACCTATTATATCAAAATAACCATACCTTAGTATCAACATTATAACTTAAAGGTAAAAACCAAACATTAGCAACTCATAAGATACAGTTCATACCATCACCAAGAGCACTTATTGGGTGAAAAACTTAACAAAATGGATAACACACACAAACACACAAATAAAAGAAAAAGTACAAACGATGTTGTGAAACAAAAAGGAGAAGAGTTGAAGAAATTTGTAAAACAAAAATGTGTAAAAAAAACTCAAAAAGAAACTGAGGGCCTCAATTGATCATCATAGGTGGCCATCTCCCCCATGACTGAATTGGAAGGGAAAGATCCAAAATAATGAGCAATTTTTTGAATTTTTTAGAAGTTTCCAACTTCTCTCAATTGATGTTTTCAGGTTAAGGGTTGGAAGTTGGAGACGCTCATGCTCTAGTGTATCTATACTTTCAACGTGATTGCAAGTTGTTCCCCTAGTTAGTTCCATGCATGTTGATGAGTTTCTCTCCTTATTAGCTATCAACCACTGGGTGTTTTCTTATTGTGTGGTTGCTACATACAAGCACTTTTGTATCGTAGTTTCCTGGCCATACCAATTGCATACAGGCAATGTTGTACATTCCTGTATGCCATCACCCTCTGTATCATTGTATGTGATGCATGGAACTTGCTTCTTATTGATCTTTCCATAACTGTTTTCCTTAGATATTTCCAGGGAAAGATTGCGAATTCCTAGGCATGCATTTATGGTACTGAGCCATGCCCTCCCCATTTTAATTTGGAATTCCCCTTTGTTATTGTTAACTTCTATCACTAGGAAATCAGCTCAGTATGACCAACCATACACAATGTTTATAATGTCCTCTACCAATCCCAAAGGAACGGTGATGGATTGGTCAGCTAGCTCTAAGCAAGTATTTCTCTTCTTTAGTAGAGGCAAGTGTTGGCGACCGTTTGGGACACGATCGCCAACGAGTGTCCTCGAACAGGATTTAGGTGCCTACTGGTCTCTGGCAACACCAAGGCCCAGATACCTCCAAATAAACTCAGTAGTTAATGTGAGTATGTGTATGTGCTGTTGCGGCATGCGGTTGTGAGAAATGTAACGATTGCGTTGTATGTGAACTACAAATGACTTACTTTAAAGAGATTCAGCCAACTTTGCCAAGTACTGTGAATTGTTGAAAGTTTCCTATTTTGTTCAACTGCCTAGTCTACGTAGCCCCTATAATACCTGCTTGTAACAAGTAACATTTTGCATAAACATTTGAGCACAACTCCGAGAATCTACTCCTAATTTTCCCCAGAGAAAGAGATAGTTCCACAAGAAAACTAAATATAGAGCAAGATTCAATGGAAATAGACAAAAAGAAAAGAAAGCAGATTTGTGTGAACCTCAAATATTTAAACAAGGTAAAATGACACGAGTAAACACTTCGCAATAAAGCTATCCCAAATTCAATATCTACGAATTGTTCAAACTTCCAAGGCTCAAACAAGCAATATCTTCAAGACAATCCTATTATGCTACCAAAAATTGCTGCGTAAACTACCACGTACGAGACTCCATTTTGACTAGATAATAGATGTCAACGATTGCATTCAAACAGAACCTTTAAAAGACTTGACAATTTCTGATTGAAATACCACGGGAATTCACTTTAAAGATAAAAAGAAGCTATTCTGGTCCCATCAAAATACCAAAGATTTTCTGAACCCTCTCGACTACTGAATTGTTCAACGGCGTGACTACAAACAGAGGCTCTCTTACAACAATCCCAATAGCAGTTCCCACACGTTGCACAATAACGAAATTTACTACTAAAATGCTCTTAAGGCTTTTAAACACAAGCGCTTCTATGGGAAAATTTTAATAGAAATTTCTATCGGGCAACAAGAACAATAAGAGCAATCTAAAAATCCCAAAATTACTTGCCAAGGATGATACTATCTAAACCACTAGCTAAGCAATTTAAACAAAACAAAAAATGAAATGCATAACTCACAGGACCATGACAAAGAGGCTGAAATCTTTATTCTAGCAAGCCATCTTGCAAGCAATCGTTCACGCTTTCTTCTTTACAAATGCTCTTCTCCCAAGACTCAAAGTGTCTCCAAGAGCCCAAGTGCTAACTAGTAGCCTTCAAAATGTGATGTATGAGATCCCAAGTGTGATGTGAGAAGTCCTTATCCAATGTCAGAAGTCCTTCCCTTCCTTCCCCCTTGAAGCCTTTTTATAGGATTCCAAGGTAGGTAGGGAAGTTACAAATTTAAAAATATCTTACCTAACTTCTCTCCCAAGTAACTTGACCAACCAATTAGGAGGTTACTTGCCCAACAAGTTAGGAGGTTACTTGCCCAACAAGTTAGGTAAGTTACAAAATATCTTGGGTGGTTGCCACCACAAAAGAGATAAGGTAGTTGACAAGTGGCCTTGGCAATCTCAAAAAATATATATATATGAATACAAGCTATAGTACTCCATACATATTTATCCCTTTGATTTTGCTTCTTCCAAATGAGATATTAAGTCTTCTAAATGATATATAGGGAAGTTGCAATTTCCAAATATTCAAAAGTATCTCCAAAAATATCTCCCCTAACTTTTCTCTCAAGTAACCCGACTAACCAATTAGAAGATTACTTTCTCAACAAGCTAGGAGAAAGTTACAACAATTAAAATCTGCAACTGATAAGTGTTTACATCATACATATCCTCAAGATTTTGGTTTTTTTTAATATAATTTAAATATGTAGGTAAATATCAACATTTATATTCAATAATTATCCTTGAGGCTATGTTTCATTCATCATCATTTCATTTTTTTTAAACACTTCATAGGACAGCAAATACGTTAGCTTTATGGGAGGATAAATATATTTCAAATGTAAGGTTTTCTACCGTGGTTAACCGTGTTGCTTGATGCTCCTTCTGTGCGCAGCTCCCTCCGGCGATTTGTGTTGCTTCTCCACCGAACTGCTCCATCCGTTATTTCTCTACCACCGCTCTACATTGGATTGGCCCAAAGGTCACGATTGCCGCCGTTGGTTTGTTGCTGACGTCACCGAAACCCTGCAACTGCTTTTCTGCCGCCATCTCCATGTCTTCCGCGTCCGCCATGGCTGTGTGTCATCTATTGAACTCTCCACAAACACGATTGCAGTTGGAACAACTTTTTCGCAGAGCTTGGTATCAGTTATATTAACAGTGAAATGATTTGAATTTTTGAACCCTCGGCAATGGTTTCTTACCCCTATTCATGGACAGCGTCCTTGTCCGGCGCATTCGTATTTTTGTTTTGCAGTTTTTGCTCGGAACTATCCGGAGTTGCAGGCAAAGGCGTAGGCGTAGCAACCGGCTACGTTCTGACCCTGCTTCATTCATTTTCTGTAGTCTTTGGCCAAGAAATTAAGCTTACTGCGGAAACAGAACAAAGAAACCCTCCGTGGAAAGTGTTTGGCAAAATTCCAAATAGAATATGGAGTGATTTCTGGCGTTTTCTTAGTAAATTTTAGCAGCAAGCATCACTGCGTTTTTGTTGCCATTGATACTGCATTTTTCTTTTTTGTGTTTAACCCTATTTTTGTAAGTATTCATTAATTGTTTCTTCTTAACACAGAACCCATTTTCCCTGTTCTTTGCTTCTGTAAAAGCCGGACCAACATCATTTCATGCTTGATATATTTATGTGACCAGGCCATGTATGTTCTATGTCTACCACCGTTACTGAACCAGTCTAAGTTTGGTTAAATGTAATATGCTGAGATATTACATTCTTTGCCTAATGTAGGGTTAAATTAAATATGTGTTTTATCTCCATGAAACTTATCCGAATTCTAGCACCCATTTCATTTTTATTCTTCTTAAGTAAATTGAAACTCCTACTCCATGTAGTGGCTGAAAATGTGCCAACATCTCTGTCCCCCAAAAAGAGTTTAAATAAACCTCATTTTAAATTGGAGCATACTAAAATTTTATTGAATTTGTACAACTAAACAGAAATATTTTTTGAGGAAAATTCCCATTTAACATAAGGTGAGATGGGACAAAAAACCTCATTCCCAAAAGAAAATCAAACTGTACAACTATACATTATCAAGTCTCTCATATACTATCCTTGGGTGGAAACTGAATTGTGAGGGTTACCCTAGTGGGAATCCTCATCTCCTTCACCTCTTCATACAAGATCTCTGATGTGATGTAGGCGGTCTTGTTGGCTTCTTGTTTGGTGGAGCTCTCACCTTGATCTGATGAAGCTTTTTCTCCAAGCTTTTCTTCACTTTCTTTTTGGGAGGAGTTCTGTTGTTCTTCTTCATTGACTCCTTCATTTTCTTCTTGAGTGGCCAAAGCTTCTCCCCATCCCCATGATGATTTTCCATGAGTTGGTGGCTCTTCTTCTTTTTCTTCATCTTTGGAGCAATCTTGATATTGCCCCCAAACATTGGACTCAATATCCAAACCCCAAGTGAGAAAAGAAAATTCATCGGATAGCCAAGCCATAAAAGGGCATTCCTTTGGAGCTCCACAAGATTTAGCCTTTAGATAGGCCTTCAATACATGCTCAGGGCAACATCCCATCACATATGGAATAAAAGGCTTTCTCATTGCTCTCTTAAACTCCATTAGCTCTCTCTAATCTTCACTACCAAAGTTGACATAAAAGATGATGAAATCTTAAACAATCTAACCCTCCTTTTATAGGTGCCTAAATGTTTAACTTCCATCCATGTGTCTCCAACCAAGCTTCCTTCTTTTTAGGCATTCAAACCATTTGTCATAATCCTCACCAAGTGGTGGATTAGTCACCCTCTCCACTTGTCAACTTTGTAGAATTCCACTTGTTTCACTTGTATGCTTCCTCTTGTCTCATTTGAAGGAAAGATAATATTTCAAATATAAGTAAAGCATAACTACTAGTAATATTTACATAATACTATATACATATATTATTTTCGTGTCATAACATCTTTAAGTTGTATGCAATTGTCCCAAATAATGTTTTATATGCAAAACATTATATGGAAACTGCAATTCCATGCCATCCAAGGTTGCTAATTTGTAGGTATCCTCTGATAATTTCTTTGAAATTTGAAAGGGACCAATCCATGTCGATGTAAACTTATTTGGTTTCTTCATATTCCATAACAGGACAAGGTCTCCTATCTTGAAAGTTCTTCTCAAAGATTTCCTATCAAACCATCTTTTAACTTGAGAGGTATTCTGTAACAAATTATCCCTTGCTTTATCTACTTCAGCTTCCCTTTTAATAAGTAAAGTCATGAAACTTCTATCTTTATCCGTCTTTTCACTATATCTTTGTACAAATTCGGAAGCTGAGCTTATAATCTTATTTGTAATTCTTGCTGGTAAACCATAGACTAAGTTATATGGTGATGTCCCAATAGCTTTCTTGAATCTAATTCGATCTGACCATAATGCGGATTGTAGATAATCAATCCAATTTCCAGGATTCCCATCCATTGATTTCTTGATATAAGCGATAAGCTTCTTATTAGTGGATTCCGCTAAACCATTTCCTTGAGGATAATAATTTGATGAAGAAAATAAGAAAATGGATTTTGCAGATGCCCATCTAATAAACTCTTCGGATTTGAAGGCGGGTCCATTATCTGACACTAATACTTCGGGTACACCAAATCTACTTAGAATGTGGTCGTCTAGAAACTTAATCACGTCTGATGCTGAACTTCCTCTTAGAGCCTTTGCTTCAGACCATTTAGTAAAATAATCAGTAGCTGTGAGAATAAACTTGTGTCCAGCTCTTGAAGGAGTAATTGTACCAATAAAATCCAAACCCCATTGCTGAAATGGTCTATCTGCAACTACTGGTTTTAAAGGGGCTCTAGCCCTTTTAATCTTGGGTCCATGAACTTGACATTTATAGCATTTTTGAATCTTTGAACTAATGTCTTGATACATGGAAGGCCAGTAATATCCATATCGAAGTATATGTTGCATAGTTGACTTAGGGGATTCATAAAATAAATTCAAATGATCATGGAATTGTTCCAAAATGAAACTAATTTGATCATTATGAACACATTCCAATAGAACTCCCCGAAAATCCTTTCGATATAATATACCATCTTTAACAACAAATCTTCGTACTCTCTTGAAGAAAGCTCTCTTTTGACTTGCAGTTAAATTATTTGGGATTTTCCTGATAGTAAGAAACTTTAGAATATCATCATACCAATTCTCTTCATGAGTGTCAAGCGTGTAAACTTCACTTTCTCTAGTCATTAACCTGGCTAGTCCCATTCCCTTAATTGTCTTGCATATTTCCAATGAAAATCTGAAACTTTGCAACTTTATAAGCCATTTTCCTCTTTTCAATCCAATCTCATTTTGGGATAGGAATCGCTTGACTGCAGGTTCAATTAGCATAATGTGAACTAATGAACTCTCCAAATAATATTTAAAATGCTGAAGTGCCTTGATGACTGCGAAAGCTTGTTTCTCTAAGTCTGAGTAATTTAACTCTGAACCTTTCAACTGATACCCAAAAAATCCAATTGGTTCATCTTGACCTTCACTATCTTTTTGTGTAAGAACAGCGGCGATAGAATCATTTGAAGCAAAAGAGTATAACCAAAAATCTTCTTTAAGTCTAGGCTTTACCAAATATGGAGCCTCTTGTATAGCCTTTTTGATTTCTGATAAAGCTCTCTCTGATTCTGATGTTTTCTCTACTTGGACATCCTTTTTTAGCATATGCATCAAAGGTTTGGTAATTTCAGTAAACCCGGGGATGAACTTTTTCACAAAGTTTATCTTCCCAAAGAAAGATCTAAGAGATTTCTTACTTGTGGGATGCTCAATATTCTGTACTGCTTGAATTCGGGAATTGTCTATGGCAATCCCTTCTTGACATATCACATGGCCTAATAAACTTCCAGATTTAACCCCAAAGATACACTTCTTAGGATTTAATGAAATACCAAACTCACGACATCTGTCGAAAACTTGCTGGAGATGATCAATATGATCTTCTTTTCTTTTTGAAAATACTGTAATATCATCCAAATAAACTACTACGAATTTGCCTAATAAATCCTTAAATGCTAAATCCATTGCTCTTTGAAAAGTAGCTCCAGCATTTGACAATCCGAATGGCATTCTTTGGTAAGCGAAAGTTCCCCACTTAGTGATAAATGATGTTTTGTATCTATCATTCTTATCTACCACGATTTGATTATAACCTGAGAAACCGTCTAAGAAAGAATATACTTGACAACCTGAGACTTTAATCAGCATCTCATCAATTCTTGGAAGTGGATACTTATCCTTTTTTGAAGCATCATTTAGATTTCTAAAGTCTACACAGAGTCGTATATCACCATTTTTCTTTCTTACTAGGAAAAGGTTAGCAAGCCATGTCGAATATCATATTGGATATATGATTTGTTCTTGCAACAACTTCTTGATTTTGGCTTCCATAGCTGGTTCAAATGATGGATTAAATTTCCTTTGTTTTTGCTTAACTATTTTGCAACCTTCCATTAAAGGAATCTTATGCGTCATCACATCTTGTCGAAAAGCTTTAAGATCATCATAAGACCAAGAAAAATTGTCCAAATTATCTCATAGGCATGAAAACAAATCTTGCTTGAAATTTGAATCATTTTCCTTTGTAACATTTAACATCTTCGGTGCATTGTTTAATCCAAAATTCACTGCCACAAAAGCTTGACTACTTGGGTTTTGTATGTCCTTTCCAGTAAGTAAATTTTTCTTGAACTCATGTTCTAAATCAATCATCCTCTTTGGAATGAAATTAGCTTTTGAATTTGAAGACGTTTCGGGTATTACTTGACCCTCAAATTCTTGTTTATTTTTCATAAATCTTAGTACTTGATCATCATCTTCAAATACTTGTAAATGCCTTATATTATCTGGTACGGATGGCTGATGTTCTTCTTCAATCATGACATCTTTGTAACCTTCTAATATTTGCATATCCAATGTTGAAGCTGCTTTTGCCAAATAGTCTGCCATAAGATTCTCTGCTCTATTTACATGCTCTATTTGGCAATATTGAAACTGGTCTAACATCTTACAAGCAAGTTGCTTATAAGGTCTTAAGAATGAGCTCTTTACAACACAGTTACCTTTTACTTGTTCACAGACTAATCTTGAGTCTCCTTTTATAGTGATTTCTTTGATCTTTTTATCTAGAGCTATTCTCATACCAATGCATAAAGCTTCATACTCGGCCTTGTTGTTAGTACAAGGAAAAGATAAATGAATTGCCTTGAGAATTTCAGGTGTACCATTCTTGAATATAACTATTCCAACTCCTGCACCTTTTGAATTACATGAACCATCAAAGTATAACTCCCATTTATCTTCTTGCTTTGATTGTTCTTTTTCAGGACTATAACTTTCTTGGAGTGTACAAATTTTGTTTTCAACACCTCCTTTTTCAGCCATTTTACTTCGTCCATTTGAAGTAATATTATCTATCATCAAAGGTTCGCTATAGACGTATATCTGATTTGGTTCTCCTTTCCAAGATAACCACATGTGAGAATATTCTGTTGATATGTAACCTGAGAAATTCTTGCTCCAACTTCTACTCAATAAGAGACTATGCGAATCTGGTATATCTGCCACTTGAATAGTTACTTTACTTCTTATGCGAGGTTCAGAAGCAATTTCCAATAGGATATTTGGTAATTGACCCACAATCTTCACTCTACTTTTATCCACTTGAACAATCTTTCTATTTGATTTTTCAGGAATCAAACCAAGTTTCTTACATATAGATAAGTGGCATTATAGTAGATGTAGCTCCAGAATCAATCAAACAATTGTGTAAGAATTTATCCTTTAATTTCATTGTCAAAAGGAAAGGAGGAGCTTCCTTATCATGTGAAGTCTTCCATTTCTCATCATTACTAGACACATAGCCTAACTCTGATTCTCTAACTCTCCTTTTGCCTTTAATGAACTCTAAAGCCTTTCTTTGCTGATCTCCTATTTGAAGCAACT
>MNCI01028124.1:604729-636692 GCA_015680685.1 Gnetum montanum
GGATAGCAAATACGTTAGCTTTATGGGAGGATAAATATATTTCAAATGTAAGGTTTTCTAATGCGGTTAACTGCATTGCTTGATGCTCCTTCTGTGCGTAGCTCCCTCCCGCGATTTGTGTTGCTTCTCCACCGAACTGCTCCATCCATTATTTCTCTGCCACCGCTCTGCATCGGATTGGCCCAATGGTCATGATTGCCGCCGTTGGTTTGTTGCTGACGTCGCCGAAACCCTGCAGCTGCTTTTCTGCCGCCATCTCCATGTCTTCCGCGTCCGCCATGGCTGTGTGTCATCTATTAAACTCTCCACAAACACGATTGCAGTTGGAACAGCTTTTTCGCAGAGCTTGGTATCAGTTATATTAACGGTGAAATGACTTGAATTTTTGAACCCTCGGCAATGGTGTCTTACCCCTATTCATGGACAGCGTCCAAGTCCAGTGCATTCATATTTTTGTTTTGCAGTTTTTGCTCAGAACTGTCCGGAGTTGCAGGCAAAGGCGTAGGCGTAGCAACCGGCTGCGTTCTGACCCTGCTTCATTCATTTTCTCTAGTCTTTGGCCAGGAAATTAAGCTTACTGTGGAAACAGAACAAAGAAACCCTCCGTGCCAAGTGTTTGGAAAAATTCCAAATAGAATATGGAGTGATTTCTGGTGTTTTCTTAGTAAATTTTAGCAGCAAGCATCACTGCGTTTTTGTTGCCATTGATACTGTGTTTTTCTTTTTTGTGTTTAACCCTGTTTCTGCAAGTATTCAGTAACTGTTTCTTCTTAACACAGAACCCATTTTCCCTGTTCTTGGCTTCTGTAAAAGCAGGACTAACATCATTTCATGCTTGATATATTTATTTGACCAGGCCCTGTATGTTCTATGTCTACCACCATTACTGAACCAGTCTAAGTTTGGTTAAATGTAATATGCTGAGATATTACATTCTTTGCCTAATGTAGGGTTAAATTAAATATGTGTGTTATCTCCATGAAACTTATCTGAATTCCAACACTGATTTCATTTTTATTCTTCTTAAGTAAATTGAAACTCCTGCTCCATGTAGTGGCTGAAAATGTGCCAACAGCAAGTTCTAGGTTTTATAAATTTCTTGTGCTATTAAGTTGACTCTAGAACTTGAGTTAAGAAGAGCATTATGTGGTTCATTCCCAGTGACATGGAGGTAGATTAAAGGGCTTCCAGGATCAGAGAATTTCCTGGGAAGGTGGCCCACCTTTATCTAGTTTGTGATAGTATGTGTTAACATAAATGTGTGCATTGAGCTCTATTTTTGGTTTGAAGGGAGTTCCAAAGCCTTACTTGATGGAGGAGTGGGCATAGACTCAACCGCTTGTGGTTGTGAGAGCTTGTTTGGACTATTTGTTCTAAAGAAAGGTCTTCTCTTTGTACGGTTGTTAGAACCAGTAGCAGGTTGGAGATTTATAGCTCTCGTAACATTACATTGTTGTGGTTGAGTGGGGAGTTCCCCTTGCATTGTTGGAGCAAGTGGTTGTGGAGCTATCAGCATAAGAGTTGTGGATGGATTCGGAGGATGGTATGCATGTGGTGTGTCTCCCCTAGGAGAAGGAGTCCTATAATACTCCTGAACTTTGTAGTGATGTTGTGGGGTCATGTGACTGACAGAGTCACTTGGAGAAACCAACTGTTGCACGTAATAGCCATATGGATCTAGTTTCCGATAAGGGTATTGTTTCCTAGGCTTGGGCATCTCCTATGACTGTGGCTATTGCCACTGTTTGTGTTTCTCAATAGGTTGTGTAGAGTTCCACTTGGATAATACATTAAGGGTTGGTGGAACTACCTTAGATTACCTTGGGGATAAGGTAACCTCTGGGGTGCTTACCATTTGTTAAGTCTTAGGTTGAGTGCATACATCCTAGACTCTTGTAGGTGTGAGATTATTGGGCAACATCCCTTGGGATGGTCATATTGACATATCTCACATCCATTGTCATCATCTGTATTGGACTCCAGAAGCTCATCGGTGACAGTCATTTTTCCCTTACCTTTGTTACGTGCATGGTCTAAGTTTCTCCTCTTTTTCTTATCATGGTCAATACTTCGCTCCTTAGACTCCTCTACGATTTTAAGGACAATTTTGAATCTACAATCTAAGAAGTCCCACATTTGATCTACCTTAGGTGATACTTCAGTTTTTAACTTTTGAAGCGACAAGGTTTTTCTATTCACCAACTCTTTGAGTGGTGACTCATCATCATCCTCACAGAATCTCACTCCCCTCTTTCGAAGGGAAGGATCACGGTTATATTCTTCCACACTTTCTCTCTTGTGTAGCTCTCCTTCATCCTTAGCCACTTGCTCCAAAAATATATGAACTTCATGGGACCTAAGCTCAGATAGCCTCCCTTGGGCATATGTTCCAAGGGTTCTCCTAGTTTCGTGCCTAAGCCCATCTACGAGATGGCAAAGTTGATCCCATTGTGCATAACCATGGCTCAGGAAATGATGTAGCAGTGCATAATATTGACCCATGGTAGCATCCAAGGGTTTTTGATTACCCTGCTTCCATCCTTGGATCTGTTTCCACAAGTTGAACACTCTGGAGTATGTTTGATACTTATCGTTAAACAGTTCTAGCATCGTACTCCACCGTCTCATAAACTCCAGTTCTATGGACTGGTACCAGCTTTCCACTTCCTTTATGAGTGTCCTTGGGAATAACTTTAACTTTTTTCACTTGTTTTCAATATTCTGCAAGGCATAGCAATCATGAAATGCCTGTAAGTGGTTCTATGGATCAGCATTGTATCCCCCCTCAAACCGTGGGATATTATTCATGTCTAGTCTCTTGATCCAGCTATCTTTTTGGTGCCTTGTAGGTGTTCTCATAGCCTTCATAATGTCTAACATAATCAGGGTTGCTAGTATGGGTTCTTCGTTGTCATTTCTTTCATGCCATCTATGATTCCTACATGGTTCCCTACTTTTCCTTCTACCATGCCTTGATTCTCTCCAATGCCCTCATCCTCGCTCTCGACTCTCTCGTTGAGGTTTCTCACTATGTCTACCCTTATCCTCATAGTTGGGTTCTTTGTGACTATGTCCTGATGTGGAAGGAGAGGGTGAATGATGTGATGAAGGTGAAGAAGAAGGGCAACCATCGCCATGACGATGTTTCTTACCTTCCCTTTGGTGGTTACGGCCCCGATCGTGTTGAGGATCAGACTGTCCGCCCTTGTCATGTGTTTGTGTTCCCTCATTGAACACTTGGTGTTCATGGGGATCAGAACCGGGGTTGTAAATTGTGGAGTGTAGGTTTTGATACCCCACATCCTCACCATCGTTAGGAGGTGGAATATCGTATCATGAAGAACCTATTGAAATAGGTTCACCACCCTTGATTTCGCTTATGATGAGTGAACTGTTATGGGGTCCTTTTCCTTTTAACGATGTATGGTAACTCTCCTACTGCGAATCCTGTTGACATTTCAGTTCTGTGGGATGGTACTCCCTTGCGTTGTAATCGCATGCAACATACTCAATGTATAATTGTGACATGCCTATTTGTGCAAGGGCATGAAGGAGCATGTTGGGGGCATCTCTATATGGAGGTAACACTATGTTACCCTCCAAGTCTCTCCATCGCAGTTGTTCATCTTGATAGAAGATAAAGGTAAAGTTGGGTACATATTCATCATGTTGAATATATACCACACTAAATTATTAAGGAACTAGTGGGTTTTAGTTATGTGTGTTGTGCTGCCAACTGTCTCTAGTGTGATCCCTAGGTTGTAAAGTCCTTTTGTAAGAAGAAGAAGACATTGTTATCTTACTCAATGTGCTAATTACCATTATCTTATTTTCTTCTGATTAACCTTAAGGGTTTGTTTTAGCTTCCCAACAATGTGGATGATTTCCTATGTTCTACTTAGCGCACAAACAACTAAATCCCCAGCAATGGCGCTAATGATGAGTGGTGAGGTACCCCTACACTCAACCATACGAATACGAGCATTTTCATGCATGATCCGGTTGAACTACAAGGACTAAGTGCTTACGCGCCTTATAGAAAACTTAAGGTTAATCAATTGTTGTCTTCCCAAGCTCACTTGTATTTTTCATAGTTGTATGGTTAAGTGAACTTGAGGTACATGATTTTTATGTCTTTTATCTTTTTAACGCCTATGCTAAGAGAGGAAAGGGTGAAGAGACTAAGTAACTAACTTTCACTAACTAACCTCTAATCATCCTAGCATTAGTATCCATTCCCACTTGCCGTTCACACCCTGAACCAATGCAACACTACTGGGATTACCAAATGCTATTTGTTACTGGGATTACCAAGCGTAACACACGTGCTCGAAGCAGTTGTACTGAATGCACTTAGCTATAAGAGTTGAGGGTTGAGAGAGATTAAGTCCTTAAGAAAGAATTTAAAAATTTAACAATAATTAAAGTCCTATTTAGCTTAGTCCATATGCTGCAAGGTTTATCCAAAAGTTTATCTTTATTATTGTACACAATCATGTGCTCAGGTCAAGAATTTCTCGAATAAAGATCCATTCACTTTGAGACTCCTACTGTGGGCACATGGAAATTATTCTAACTCTAAAATGGTAAAATGGCAAGATATTGGATAAGGTCTAGATCTAGATGGAAAAACAAGGGAAAGCTACCTCTTATTTATAGAACTAGTGACGGGCTACGATATCGCGTATGCGAGATCGCATCCCATCAATGTCATACAAAGATCCTTACTTTATTTACATATCTTATTCATATTTTTAAAATAGTTGGGTCTCTATAGTGAATCTTATCTCAACATATCACCATCAAATAGATGGTTAAATAGAAAGGATAAATCATATGTTAGAGAACATGCTTTAAGCTTATGCTTTGGAATACAAAGACAGTTGGAACAAAGTTCTTTCATTAGCATAAATTGCTTACAATAATACTTATTAAGCTAGTTTGATAGTAGCACCATATGAAGTGTTTCATGATAGACCTTATCATACACCTTTGTGTTGGAATTCTAAAGATGACAAATAACAAATCAAGGTAGATAATAGACCAAAATAAAGATCATTAAGGAGACTATAGAACAGATCAATATTATCAAAAATAGATTACAATTAGTCCAATAAATATATCCAAAGAATGTTAATAATATAATAAAATCATTGGAATTTAGTGTTAAGGATCAAGTTTTTCTCAAAGTTTCACCACTGAAAAAGATTATAAGGTTTTATAGAAGAGGAAAATTAGCTTCTCGTTACATTGCTTCCTTTTAAATTCCAAGAAAAATTGGTAGTTTTTCCTCTCAATTTGATATTTCATAACAATTATTTATAATTCATAATATGTTTCATGTATCTATATCAAGGATGTATGTTCTAGGTCCTAATCAACAGATTAATTAGTAGGATGTAGAACTGAAATCTAATGTTGGTTTTATAGGATAGCTAATTAAGATTATTGATAGGGTGAATAGAATATTAAGGAGTAAGATTATCCCAATGATAAAAGTTATTTGGAAAATACATGAAGTGCAATAGGTAATATGGGAAGTGAAGAAAGCTCTATTTATCACACATCCTAAGATCTTCTAGAACGAAGATTCTTAAAGGGGGGAAATGTAACACCCCTTACCCCATAACATGTTTGTGATTTAAACCCTTGATGCCTTCTTTATTAATCTATGTCTATGTTAAATTACCCCTTTTTCTTGTTCTGACTATACTTTTGTGATTCAAGCTATGCCCTTTATAATTACCTTTTATATAACTATATAATTGAAGATCTTATCTCTTTATGTTTTATTTTATTTTTATTTTATGATTTACCATGTTCTAAATGTCTTTACATTTAAAATTTTTTATATTTTTACTCTTTTTAAATTTTTCTTTTAATTTAGCACATGTGCACTAATCTCTTTTTGTTGGAGTTTTAAGTTAGTAGGTATTAGGAATTATATGGGTTATTAACACATGGAATACTATAATTTAGTGTGTCTTGTTTAAATAATATACATTTTGATAAAAAAAATTTATTTTTTTATTTTCTTACTTTTAATTTATTTTTAGCTTTTTCTTTTAAACGGTTTTATTCTAACATTTTATTAGTTATGCTTTTTGACCTTAAACTCTCTTATTAGCCTTAGGTTAAATATAGCTTGTATCTTAGACTTATCTTTGGCTATTAATGTTTCCATAGGAGTGGTTCCATAGGTTAGCACTACGTACCAAGACATGTAAGATAAAAAAAAAATTAAAAAAAAATTATATTTAAACATTCTTTTTAATTTAATTTTTCCCATGAAAATTTCCTCTTGTCTAACACTACCAACCAAGAACAAGAATATAAACTTAACAACTAGCCCTTTAGAGAAACCTTTTAGATCACCTTGTTAGCATCTAGAAGATAGATCCAAAGAAGAAAACTCTATTAAATTAAAAAGGATCTAGTCAAATCTATATGTATAGGTAACCAAATCCACATTATTAACCCAAGATCTATGGCAAGCCATATTTCCATATCTCATTTAAATCTTACATTGAAACCATCATTGATCTATCATCTTACCTAAGATTTGAAGCTAGTTTGAGAGATTGAAGACATTCAAGGATCCTTCTCTACAACATTATCATTTTCAAGTAGGATAATTTGGTATTTTGTTCCTTTTGAATTTAGAATTTTGATTAGTGCATATTTGTTTAGCCAATTTTTTTTGTTTATTTGTTGTTTGTTGAATTTTATAAATTCTTTGATCTATTATTTTAATATTATTTTCAAGTAATTTATCAATTTCTAAGATTAGATATGATGCATGGGATTTTAGTCAACATTTAACCAAGTTTAACCATGTTTTCCTATGTTTTATCTTCATTCTAAATTTTGCTGAATTTTTAGCCATAAAACTAGGGTTTCATATTTCATATGTTTGACCTCATAGAGGATGTCAAACAAAAATGGCTAATAAGGTAATATTACTTAACATGATCATACAAACCCCAAGGATCCCTTCTTGATGCATCACAATCTAGTCATGAGGTTGTAATAGATGTTATGACAAACTTACGACATCATTTCTAAAATCAATGCAAAAACCCAAGAAACATTTGTTTACCAACCCACACCCTCCAAGCAAATGAAAAAATTGTGAAAACAACCAAAACCATCATTTTTAAGGCTCTTAGAATGCTTGAAAACTATAAAATAACAACTAATAACATTTTAGTATCTATAAGAACCTAGAATAGACATAAGTAACTTAGATTCCCTATTTGAAAATATTTTAATATTTTATTAGTATCCATTTGATCTCATACTTTAATTTTGGCTCAATTTCACACTTCAAATTCATTATTTTGATAACATTCCTTGGTTTTTTTCCTTAAAAAGTCTCATTTTTTCTGTAGATATTTTAGGAAAATTCATTAAAATATCAACCATTTGATCAAATATAAGTTTTACTCTCATCAACTATTTAACTATGCATTAAGCTTGTCTCCCCACCACCTAGGATGTTTATTAATTTAATTGGATTTGAAATTTGATTATTTGGACACATAATCAATTTGGATAATCTTTTGTACTTTTTTATGGTAAATATAGCATGAAGCATATTATGGTGGTAAGCTAGAATCTTACAACATGAAACATATAATGGTAAGTATCATATATTTACAATAACCATAGTATAAAGCATATCAAAGTAGTAAGCTAGTACTTGTAGCATGAAGCATATCACAATAAGTATAATTCATTTGTTTGTTCATTTGTTGGATTTAGTGGATGGTGGTGTAGTTGTACTTAATAATTGACAATTTTTTATTTTGTTATTACTATTATTATTTGATTCTTGTTTGTACTTTCTTTTGTACTTTTTTAGCTAACATCTATTTCCAACAACACATGTGCATGACTATCCAACTACCTAATTCCTCTACCCAAATCAATAAGGAAATATCTTTGTTAGTTTATTTACCCTACTTAGTTTTAGAACTAATTTCCTTTGTTTTATGTGATTTATAGTTGATTATGTTAGCTAAGATAAGAAGGATTTAGAAGAAATATTTGATGACTAATTTCATGATTTAGAATCTTTTTTAACATTATGTTTCCAATTAAAGTTTAGTTCTATGTGGCAATGTTCAGCTAGATTATGGTATTGGGATGTACTTGTATTTCATTTTGTATGTTATTGGTGTAGGCCAACTTTTCTTCACATTTTGTTCATATTATGTATCTTATCATTTAGTTATATTTGATAGTTTTACAACATTAGAGTCCAATGCCTTTGAAAGAAAATGTATTTTACTATGTATTATTATTTTTATATTTGTAATTAAATTAATTTTTTAGCATATTATTTTTATGTTGTTCTTTCTAGAATTATTAAGTTTTGGGTTGGGCAATAGAAATTTCTCATATTTTTCTTTACTATAAAAGTTATATTTGAAATACATGCAATTCACTATCTTTATAATGTTTTACATTTTTTTGTGTTTTTTGTTAACCTTTTGGTATGTCAAAATCTTAGAAAAAATAGAGAATGTAGAATGTGTATGTGATTATAGTCTTGTAGGACCATGAAAGAGTATAATAAGCAAGGACTTCATATGGAGATTCAAGACTTTAAGAATGAAAGCTATAATGATGAAATGAAAACTAAAGTGAACAAGATGAGAGCGTGGAGGGAAATAGAGTCTACAAGCCAAATGGAGATAAGATTATTGAGATGGAAAAATGACACAAGAATACTCTAAATCTCAAAGTGTGCAAGTAGAGTAGACATATCACAAAACAATAGATGTCTATTATGGATAATAGAAATCTAAAGATAGACATCTCACTATAGATGTCTCAACTTTAGGTAGACATCTCTCCTACATTGAGGTTAGCTGTAGTTAGATATCTCATCCTCAAAATAGACATCTAAACTAGCCATTTAATAGTTGTTGCATGAATTTTAAGGAGTTTTTGAAAACCCAAAAGGTATAAGACTAAGTGGAATTCTTGAAAATTATGCAAGCACTATTCATTCAAAGATCTATTCTTAGATACTCAAGAGAATTTGTCTTTGTTCTTCATTGATTTATCATTTGTATGTTTTGCATGTTGTGAGCTTCAAGTGTGATGAGTGGCGAGGTACCCCTACACTCAACCATACGAATACGAGCGTAGCATGCGTGATCCGGTCGAACTCTGCAGACTAAGTGCCTACATGCCTCATGGAACACTTAAGGTTAATTATTCGTTGTCTTCCTAGACTTACTTGTAGTTGTGATAGTGTATGGTTAAGTAAGTCTGAGGTATATGATTTTTATGTCTTTTTCAGTTTTATCTCCTATGCTGAAAGGTGAAGGGTTGAAGAGACTAATTTCTAACTTTGACTAATTAACTAAGTCTAAATTAACCTAGCATCAACATCCATTCCCACTTACCGTACACAACCTCAACCAATGCAACCGTGGTTACCAAACGCTAATCGTTGCTGGGATTACCATGCGTAACACATGTGCTCGAAGCGGTTGTACTGAGGCACTTAACTAGGAGAGAAGGGTTGAGAAATATTTAATGACTAATAAAACATTTAAATAATAGATAATAAATAATGGTAAATAAAATCCTAATTAGCATATTCCATGCACTATAAGGTTTATCCAAGAAGCTCGTCTTTGTTTCCATACACAAACTTGTGTTCAGGTACAATGTTTGCTTGATTAAAGATCCATTCACTCTAGAGTTCCTACTGTGGGCACATGGAAATTAATCAATCTCTAGAGTGGAAAAATTGCCAGAGTTTCACTACACTCTAGGCCTAGATGAGGAAACAAGGGAGAGCCGCCTCTTATTTATAGATATGACGGCGCACCGTGATATCGCGTATGTGATATCGCAGGGGAAGATGTGATATCACAACATGTGATATCACAGCCCATGGAATACCACGTCCCATCATACCCCCATGACTAAATGAAAACTTGTCTTGGAGTTCCTTACAATAATATCGGGAAGGTATGGGATTATTGACTCAGATGGAACTAATGGGATGACATGTGAAAATATCATCATTACAAGACACAAAAAAACTGGTTTTCATGACAACAAGAGCTAACACCTTATTACATTAACATCAGGCCTCATTTGATAGCTGAGAAAGAGAGAGAGAAAGAAGTGTTGCTGCTACCAACACCAAGATTATGCCTTTCATTGTCCATCAGTAAGTGCACCATCGGTCTTGCTCCTTGCATAGTTGCTTCACAACTACTCCATTCCAAGTGGTCCCTCTAGATCCAGTCCATTGTTGCATGATTGCCACCTGCACACACAACAAAATCTTATATTAGCAAGGGTGATTGAATCATCATGTAATTGATAGCTTGCTTCAGTGAAAGTCCATTGGCTGAGTTGTGGTATGGCTGATTGTGGGTCTGGAGATATAATATCGATGACTACCGAAGGTGTAGGGGTTAGGAAAAATTTGAAAAAATTGAGGCTAGGAGAAAATCAAAAAATTCAGGCCTCGTACCCCCATGACTAATCACAAACCTCCAGTAGCATTAAAATGGAGAAAGAAAAGGAATAAGAAAGATGAGGAAAAAGAGACAACTATAGCATTGATGAAATGGATGTCAAGATGGAAATGAACAAAATAAAATTAATTGCAAAAATGTTAGGGAAAAGATGTTAACTGGTGTACCAAATAGGAATGTCAATGGGTCCTCCCCAAAGCAAGCTCATGCCCTTAATGCCCTGACAAACCCACATTCAAAGAGTCCGTAGGCTCTAGGAATGTCATTTGGAACAAGAGTTAAAGTCTTAACCATAAGAATTTACCAAAAAGAAAACAATGCATCAACCAAAATATACACTAATGATACAACTGGAAATGAGGTGAATAATGGAGAGAAGGATGAAGGAAGAGAGTGGAATGGAGTTTCAAGAACAAGGTGGTGTACAGCCCCTTGTGTAGTTTATGATTAATGTGACTTAGCAAATCCCATTCCAAGTTCGGCCTCAAACAAACCACTTCCAGTGACTTTGCATTAATGCATCCAGCTAATCCATCCTCTTGAAGTAACAAGAATTCCTTCACCCAAGAGCCACCACCATTCCGATGAAACAAAGGAGGAGAAAATAGGAAGCAAGAAGGGCCTTAGTTAGAGAGAACATTTTTAGTTCCATAACCAGTTCTTGTAGCCCAAGGGAGTATTTTGTCTAAGGGGTGTGCTTTGAATTCTCACTTTATTTTCTTTTTTTTTTCTTTTTTTTTGTGTTTTTGTGTTGTGTGTTTTTATGCATGAGAACCACACCATGCAAATACTTCTTATTTTTATTTTCTTAGCTTCCAATAATTGGGTAACGTCAGAATGGTAAGAAAACTCCAGAAGAAAACATCCAAGCACTCAAGAGAATGGCCAATACAAATGCATCAAGTTCTCTTGAAGTCACACCCTCCTCAATTCTTGAGTTCTTCCTTAGTTTGAGAAATGCCGAGTCACTGATTCGTTAAAGTTCTTATTAGAAAAGGACTGTACATTTCCAAGCTGAGAGAGACCATAGAAACTTATGGATGAATGGATGAAGTGGAATCATTGCCTACCATATCAAAAGAAACATACCTTAGTATCAACATCATGACTTAAAGGTAAAAACCAAACATGAGAAATCAATATGAACATGGTTCATACCATCATGAAGAACACTTATTGGGTGACAGACTTACATAGTGGATCACACACACACACAAACACACAAAATGAAAAAATATAACGATGTTGTAAAATAAAAACAAGAAGAGTTAAAGAAATGTGTAAAACAAAAACAAGAAAAGTTAATGAAATTTGTAAAACAAAAATAAGAAAAGTTAAAGAAATTTGTAAAAAAAAATGTGTAAAACAAAAACGTGTAAAACAAAAATGGGTAAAACAAAAAAGTGTAAAATAAAAACTAAAGAGAACTAAGGGCACCAAATGATTATCATAGGTGGCCATCTCCCCCATGACTGAATTGCAAGGGAGAGATCCAAAAAAATGAGCATTTGTTTGAATTTCGTAGAAGTGCCCAACTTCTCCCAATTGATGTTCTTAGATTAAGGGGTGGAAGTTGGTGACGCTCATATTCCAATGTGTCTATGCCTTCGTTATTAGCATGAGTTGTTTCCTTAGTTCGTTTCGTGCATATTGGGTTGTTCTTTCTAGTAGCTGTCAACCATGGGGTGTCCCCTACTTGTATGGTTGCTACATACAGGCACCTTTGAATTTGTGTTTCTTGGGCACACCAATTACATGGAAGAGATGCTGAGCATTCTTCCATGTCATCACCCTCTGAGTCACTGTATGTGATGCATGGAAATTTCTTCTTCTTGATCTTTCTATAAATTTTTATCTTGGATATCTCCAAGGAAAGATTGCGGATTGTAAGGCATGCGTCTATTGTGCTTAGCCATGCCCTTCCCATTATAATTGGGAAGTCCCCTTCATTGTTGTTGACTTCAATTACTAGGAAATCAGTTGGGTAAGACCAACCACACACAGCGGTAACAATGTCCTCCACCAATCCCAAGGGAATGGTGATGGACTGGTCTACCAACTCTAGTTGGATGTTGCTCTTCTTAAGTTGGGGCAGGTTCTAGGCTTGATACATCTCTCATTATATTAAATTGACTTCAAAACCTGAGTCAAGAAGAGCCGTATGTGGTTCATTCCTAGCGATTTCTAAATAAATTAGGGGACTCCCATGGTCAAATAGTTTCCTGGGAAGGTGGCCTACCTTGATCCAGTCGGTTATGGTATGTGTTAACATAACCGTATGCGTGCAGCTCTATTGTTGGACAGAAGGGTGCTTTGAAGTTTTGTTTGTTGGAGGAGTGGTTGTGGACTAAAACACTTGTTGTTGTGAAAGCTTGTCTAGGCTTTTGGTTCTGAACAAAGGTCTTCTCTTTTTATAGTTGTCAGAACCAGTAGCGGGTTGAATGTTTATAGCTCTCGCAGTGTTACGTTGCTATGTTTGAGTAGGGAGTTCCCCTTGCATTGTTGGAGTAGGTTGTATGGGAACTATAGGTGGAAGAGGTGCAAATGGAGTTGGAGGATGGGATGAATGTGGAATGTCTCCTGAAGGAGAAGGAGTCCTCCTAAAGCACTCCCAAACTTGGTAGTGACATTGGGGAGTTGTGTGACTCATAGAGTCACTTGGAGAAATCAACTGCTGCACATAATATCCATAAGGATCAGGTTGCCAATAAGGGTACTATTTTTTTGACAGTGGCATCCCCCATGACTATGGGTATTGCCACTACTGATGATGTCCGATGGGTTGTGGTGGAGTTCCACTTGGATAGTATGTTAATGGTTGGTGGAACTTCCTTGGGTTACCTTGAGGATAAGGTAACCTTTGGGGTGTTTGCCGCTCGTTGAGTCTCGAGTTAAGTGCATACACCCTAGACTCTTGTAGATGTGAGATGATTGGACAACATCCCTTAGGATGGTCATATTGGCAAATCTCACATCCACTGTCATCGTCTGTGTCTGAATCCACAACCTCATCGGACATAAGTATTTTCCCCTTACCCTTGTTATGTGCAAGGCCTGAATCTCTCTGCTTTGTCTTATCTTTTTCACTACTTCGTTCCTTCTTAGACTCTTCTACAATTTTTAGGACAGTTTCAAGTCTAGAGTCTAAGGAATCCCATAATTGATCCACCTTAGCCGATACTTCTGTTGTTAGCTTTTTAATCGGTAAGGTTTTTCTGTTCACCAACTCTTCGAGTGGTGACTCATTCTCTTCATCGCAAAATTCCACTCCCTTCTTTCGAAGATAGGGATCATGGTTGTATTCTTCTGCTCTCTCTTTTTTGTAGTTCACCTTCTTCTTTGGCTACTTGCTCCAATAAGCGATGAACTTCATGGGCTCTAAGTTCTAATAATCTTCCTTGGGCATAAGTCCCAAGGTTTCTCCTAGTTTCATACATTAGCCCATCTACGATGTGGCGAAGTTGATCCTGCTATGCATAACCATGGCCCAGGCAATGATGTAACAATGTGTAGTAGCGGCCCATGGTAGCATCCAAGGGTTCATGATTACCTTTCTTCCATCCTTGGATCTTCTTACGCAAGTTAGATACTCTGGAGTACTTTTGATATTTATCGTTGAAGAGTTCTAACATCATACTCCACCTCCTAATGGTTTCCAGTTCTAAGGACTAGTACCAACCCTCTGCTTCCTTTGTGAGTGTCCTGGGAAACAACTTGAGTTTCTGCCACTCATTCTCTATGTTTTGCAAGGTGCAGGAATCATGGAATGCCTGTAAATGATGTTGCAGATAGCGTTATATCCCACCTCGAAGCGTGTGATATTGTTCATGTCTAAATGCTTGATCCGACTATCTTTTAAATGCCTTGTTGGAATTCTCACTACCTCCGTTATATTGAGCATACTTTGGGTGGCAAGTAGGGGCTCCTCATGATCATCTCTTTCATGATGCCTATGATGTCTACGTTGTTCCCTACTTTCCCTTCGTTCATGCCCTTGTCCTCTCTCTCGACTTTCTTGTCGAGGTCTCTTATTTTGCCTACCTATATCCTCACTGTTATGTTCATGATGGTTGTGCCCAGATGTGGAAGGAGAGGGTAAATGATGTGAAGAAGGGGAAGAAGAAGGAGAACCATCTCCATGATAATGTTTCCTACCTTCTCTTCTTTGGCTTCAGTCCCGATCGTGGTGACGATCTAAGTACCCATCCTTGTTATATGTTATTGTTCCCTCAGTGAACAACTAGTGTTCATAGGGATCAGAACCAGGGTTGTGTATCATGGAGTGTAGGTTCTAATACCCCACCTCCTCACTATCATTATGAGGGGGAACATCTTTTGATACATAACCTATTATAAGTGGTTCACCATCTCCCATTTCACTTAGGACGTGCGGGACCTCTTTTTCCTTCAACATTGTATGTTGGCTCTTCTCCCTTGAGTCCCTCATACATTGTAAAGTTGTGGGATGGTAATCCCTCAGGTCAAAAGTTTCCACAACATATTCAGCATAGAGCTAAGTCATGCCAATATGTGTCAAACCATGAAGGAGCATGTTGGGGACTGCACGATCTAGAGGTAACACTATGTTACCTTGCAAATCTCTCCAGCGCATCTGTTCATCTTGATGGAGGATAAAAGTAAAGTTAGGGACATACTCATCAGGATGAGTATATGTCAACCTATATTGTTGAGGAACTGGCGGATTTTGGTTATGTGTTTTAGACTACCGACTATTCTCTGTATGATCCCTAGGTGGTGAGTTGCTCTTGTGAGAGGAAGAAATTATTATTTAATTTGGTGTTCTAATTAACCGTTATAATTTTTTATTATTTAATTAAACCTAAGGTTCATTTAAGCTCCCAACGATGTGAATGATCTCTTATGTTCTACTTAGCACACAAACACTTAGTCCCTGGAAACAGCGCCAATGATGAGTGGCGAGGTACCCCTACATTCAACCATATGAATATGAGCGTAGCACGCGTGATCTGGTTGAACTCCATAGACTAAGTGCCTACATGCCTCATGGAACACTTAAGGTTAATTATTCATTGTCTTCCTAGACTTACTTGTAGTTGTCATGATGTATGGTTAAGTAAGTCTAAGGAGGTATATGATTTTTATGTCTTTTTCAGTTTTATCTCCTATGCTAAAAGGTGAAGGGTTGAAGAGACTAATTCTAACTTTGACTAATTAACTAAGTCTAAATTAACCTAGCTTCAGCATCCATTCCCACTTACCGTACACACCCTGAACCAATGCAACCATGGTTACCAAACGCTAATCATTGCTAGGATCACCATGCGTAATGCACATGCTCGAAGTGGTCATACTGAGGCACTTAACTAGGAGAGAAGGGTTGAGAAAGATTTAATGACTAATAAAACATTTAAATAACAAATAATAAATAATGGTAAATAAAATCCTAATTATCCTATTCCATGCACTGCAAGGTTTATCCAAGAAACTCGTCTTTATTTTTGTACACAAACTTGTGTTCAGGTACAATGTTTGCTCGAATAAAGATTCGTTCACTCTGGAGTTCCTACTGTGGGCACATGGAAATTAATCTATCTCTGGAGTGGAAAAACTGCTAGAGTTTCACTACGGTCTAGGCCTAGTTAAGGAAACAAGGGAGAGCCACCTCTTATTTATAGATATGACGGCGCACCACGATATCGCGTACGGGATATCACGAGGGATGCGATATCGTGGCCCATGTGATATCGTGTCCCATCTAAGTGCAAGAAATTTGTAAATCAAGTTACACTCTTTCCTTTATCTTTTTATTTCTTTCTTTGTAGCCCTACTAAGTTGATGTGCTTCTTATGGGAAGGCATCTTTGCTGAGCTTATTGAGACTTTGTAGGGTTGAGCAATTATGTAGTGATAAAACACTTTGACATGGAGCTCATATTTATAAAGGTTGTGGGATGCTTTAAATAAAATTTTGAGCTTGTTGGAATCTTTTAGGGTTGAGTGGTTTCATAAGAATGAAGCACTCTAGAGTAGAGCTCAAATCTTATAAAGGTTGTGGTGCCCTTAAAATCACATTTTTGAAGCAACAAAATTTAGAGGTATGCATGGATTCTACCTTCAAAGTATGGACTACCCAAGTTGGGGAACCACAAAAAAATTATGTTTGATTTTGGTGGCTATAGTGATTTTAATTGGGAAACTTATTCAACCCCCCTTCTAAGTTGTCAATCCATAAGTGGCATTGAAGCCTGGTACTCTCAAGTTTGTGCTTCACATCTCAAGACTGAATAATGGAGGGGATGTCTTACACCAAGTCACTAATATTAAATGGGTTTGACTTCACATATTGAAAATCAAGAATGCAAAGATTCTTTGAATCCATGAAATTTAAAGTCTAAGGTTAATTCTTGAAGGCTACACACCACCCATCAACAATAGTACAAAAGCACTTAAGCCATGAAAAAATGGAATTCAAAAGAAAAAAATAAGTTCATGTTTGACTCAAAAGCTAAAAATTATCTTTATTGTGCATTGAATAAATCTAAGTTTGGTAGAATAGCTAGGTATAAAATTGCAAAGGAAATACGGGAAACTTTAGAGGCAACTTATGAGGGCACATCTATTTTCAAGAAATCAAAACTTTTAATGTTGCAAAGTGAATATGACAAGCTTAAAATAAAAATTAAAGATTATTTTTCCAAAGCTAATTACATAGTAATAGTCATACATGGGATGGGCAAGGACTTGCCAAAGAGTCATGTGATCATAAAAATGATTAGAACCTTATAGCCTAATTTCAAATCAAAATTTACAACCATGAAAGAAATTAGAGATTTCTTAGTATTGAAATTTGAAAAGCTTTAAAGTGCTCTTATTGCTTATGAAATTAATTTCATAAGTGAAGGAGAAATAAAAGAAATTCCCTTCACCCTCAAATTTGTATCAAAGGAGAAATATTTGGTTGAACAAGAAACAAACAGTGAAGATGAACTAGCTCTCTATCAAGGAAGAAGCTTCAAGCAACTAGGCTTCAATTAATCAAGTACCAAACATAAAGAGAAAGGAAAAAAATTTACAAATTCAAATTTTTGATGCATTTTTTATAGCATTTTGGATTTGTAATGGAAGAGGTCGTGTGGCCTTTGAATATCCTAGTACTGATAGGTTGCAATGGAAAGATAAAAATGAAGCTAACTTGAAAAAGACAAACCTCTACACCAACTGGAATGATGGAGAACAAAGTGACGAAGAGTTAGATGATGCTACAAAGGACTCACATCTCATATGCATGGCACTCACAAATAAAAATTCTATAGAAGTCGATGATGAATCTAAAGGTAAAAATAATGAAATTTATAGTTAATTGCAAGAGTAGATCATTATTCTACATTGTCTACTTAAAAAGGAAACGAAAACTATAAATAGAAAAATCTCTAAACTTTATACTTTATGTTCTAAGTTAAAAAGGAAGCTCTTTGTAATGTTCCCATTCCCAAATGATGTTGTTGCATAATGAAGATGGTGCCTCTTCCTAACAAGTGTTATCATTATCTTAACAAAGACCTAAAAGGGTAGTTGTAATTGAGATCCAAAAGGGCACATTGTAATAATGAACATGACTCTTGAGGTAACCTTTAAGGGTTTGACCTAAGTCATTTATACCTGAGCTTAGAGGTCATGCTAGCATGAAGTGGTAGAGCTGGTATAGGCAAGTTACAGGAGCCAGGTGAAGCAAGCTAGGAAGTGGACTAGCCATCCCTTCTAGACCAATTATATGCCTAACCATGGTGGCAATGATGGATTACCTCTAAGGGATAGATGACAAAGAAACAAAACCCCAAGGAACACTCTCAAATCATGACCCAAATACACTATTCCATATCAATAAAGCATTCTTTTCTTTCTCCTTCTGCATTTTACCTGTTAATTCTACACTTTCTATATTATTTCCTTTATGAATAATGTTGAATATTACATATATTTTATGTTTTTTGTATTTTCTTCTTACACATAATGTCTAATATAATGTATATTTCATATTTTCCATGACATCTAAGGATGGGATGTCACACTCTTAGTCATAAAAGCTAAGGTTCAATTACTAATTCATTTGGATGAGTAGAAGTGTAGGAATACATAAGGGGAAAGGATCAATAAAAATGAGGGAAACTCTCAAAATCAACACTAAAGTGAAAATTTGGAGGAAACCTCTCAAAAGAATGCTTGTACAAGTACACTATCATCTAAGGGAAGAAACAAGATCATTTTGATAATCTCATTCAAATTAGAGATACCTTATATTTTTATGTAAAAAATGTGAACATGAACAATGTTATTATTATCTATATATAGATAAAAAGAATGTGACTACTTGGTCTTATCAAGAGGAGTCTAGTAAGTGTATCTTGCAGGGTACAAAACCTTAGAGAACCAATGAACATGAAGGTGCAATAACCTCTATGAAATTTAAGGGATCAAGACCAATAACTATTAGAAATTATGAGTCCTCCCACCTTGAAAAACATGAACATGATAAAGAAGGAATCTCACATGATTTTAAGATTACATATAAAAGCATTTATAAACGAAAAGGTAAGTTGCATGATGAGGAGGTACTCTATGATGGAGGACTTCATCTCAAACTCCATTAATCATGTTCATAGTAGAAATAAAGGAAGGTAATCAATGGTAAGTCTATATTCCCTTTCTTGCTAGACTTAGTGTAGAATAGTTTTATTTATAAATATTAATAGACAATAAATTCATTGGATAGATGCTCTTTGGATACTTTGTCCACCAAAGAAAACATCTCTTGATCATCCAAGATGTTGAGTTGTATCATATGTTAGTGAAAAGTGTTTCAAGGTAAGGTCTAGTAAGTGTACACCATCTTGAGATAATTTTTGGTATTTATATTTTATATAGATATTATGTTAATTTGGTGCCAAAATTCTTTTGTTGAATATTGACAAATCTATTTCTACGATCTTTATGGGTATGTAATTTTTTAAGAAGGCTATCATTGAAAAGATCATCCTTATTTTTTCTAATATCTTATGATTCTTATCATCTAGTAAAGATGCTACTAATGGAAGACCTTAAATTTGAAAGTCTCCATGATTAATTTTAATATGAATTTATATATTTATTAATGAAATTAAAATTTTATCTTTACAAAGGAAAGTGACTCATGATTGATCAATCAACCAATAGATGTGTAACAATGAGTTGAAGAGCATTGGTTATTTCATGATTTTTACCTACTAACCCTCATGAAAGAAATTCCTTGCTGACAAGATCCTTAAAGGCTTAAGGGGATATTATCACTCATCAATACAGTTGATTCAAAAAGATGAAACATCTAAGTAGGGGTAGCATCAATGTACAAAGAGTCTATGGAGATTCTCTCTAAGACATGATACTTTATGACAAGATTCTAGTCTATAGTGCTCATAAAACAAGCAAGGAAGAGAATATTCATATCTAGTAAAGTCCTAAAGGCAAAATTATTTTTGATTTAATCTTTAAGAATCTTTTTCCTAAAAGTAATCATCATTTATGCAAGCATCTATAATCTACTCATTTATATCAACTTACTCCTTAAGCATTATGTTAATGTTACACTATTTGGCTATATCAACTCTTATATGCTAATAATGTGCCATTTTAAGTGCCTAAGATCCTTATTGAAAATATGAGCTAAGAAGCATTCACCTTAGAGATCTTAAGAACTCACAATGGTAGATTGGAACTAGAAAAGATATTCATGATCTCTTTTGATAAAATATGAGGTACATATATATGTTGCTTTTTTTTCTATTTTTTTTTGTTTGTTCTCAACATGATTTTCATATATTGGTAAGAAGATGATTGGTTGCCTTGGCATCTTTTGTGAAATTTCATCTATTCACTTTTCTTGGAATAAAATTATTATCTCTTTTCATTTTGAAGAAAGATCTAGTAGGATTAATGAGCTTTTACTTAGCATTAATAATAAATGAAGATAATATTGTGTGTTTTGATTTTTATCTTTAAAAATTATTCAACCAAAAATTTGGCTTATAATAAGCTTGAATTATTTTGTAGCTCTAATTATTTTAAGCTCTTCAAAAGGTGAATTAAGTTATTTAAAATCATGATATATTGTGTCACTAATGTGATAATTGATTCAAAAACAAGTTACATGATCACCAATGCTCAAATTTTGGAATTTTTCACTTGGACTTGAATACTCTTCTATGGATCTATGCTAAAGGATGTGTGCTCTTTATCTAATATCCATCATGTTTCCTCCCTTAGCTAAATGGTTGTACCTCTTTGGAATTCTCATCTAATGGAATGCAGATATGGTGGTACTTTATGGGGATGTTTTGGCAAGTACCTTCCATGTCCCTCACCTTTTTGGATGTTGTGCAAAAAGGGGAAGAGATATATGGTCTATGATGTATAATCTAGTATTTCTTTTGATTATGATATGATAATTTGGAGAACAATTATACAATTTCTTGAGCTATTTAACTTTCCCATAATTCTATGAAATATACTAACCCCTTTTCTTAACTTTTGTGCATCACCAAAAAGAAAAAGGATTTTGACCTTTTGGTATGTCAAAACCTTAGAGAAAATAGAGAATTTAGAATGTGTATGTGATTATTTTCTAGCAAGATCATGAAAGAGTATAATGAAAAAGGACTTTAAATGGAGATTCATGACTTCAAGAATGAGAGCTACAATGATGAAATGAAAACTAAAGGGGACAAGATGAGAGTGTGGATGGGAACAAAGTCTACGAGCCAAACAAATATTTTTTTAGGACTATCAAAATGCAAAAATGATAAAGGTATGCTCTAGATCTCAAATTGTGCAAGCAAAGTAGACATCTCACAAAAATAGTAGACATCTATCTTGGAGAATAGATGTTTTAGGGTAAACATCTCCACTTTTATGTATAAGTCTCTTCTACATTGAGGCTGGTTACAATTAGACTTCTTATCCTCAAAGTAGATGTCTAAATTAGCCATTTAATAGTCATTTCATGAATTCTAATAATTTTTTGGAAACTCAAAGGGTATAAGACTAAGTGGAATTCTTGGGAATTGTGTAAGTACTATTCATTAAAAGATCTATTCTTGGCTACTCAAGTGAATTTGTCTTTGTTCTTCATTAATTTATCATTTTTATATTTTGAATGTTGTGAAATTCAAGTGCAAGGAATCTGTAAATCACATGACACTCTTTTCTTGATCTTTTTCTTTCTTTCCTTATAACTTTACAAGATTGATGTGCTTCCTATGAGAAGGCATCTTTGTTAAGCTTGTTGAGACCTTGTAGGGTTGAGTGGTTTTGTAGTGAAAAAATACTTCGCTGTGGAGCTTACATTTGTAAAGGTTATGGGATCCTTTAAACCACATTTTGCACTTGTTGGGACCTTATGGGATTGAGTGGTTTCACAATAATGAATCATGCTAAAGCAAAGCTAAAATCTTTTAAAGGTTGTGATGTCCTTCAAACCACATTTTTCAAGTAGCAAAGGTTAGAGGTATGCGTAGATTCTACCCTCCAAGTGTGGACTATCCAAGTTGGGGAAACATGGAAAAAAATGTGTTTGATTTTGGTGGCTGTAGTGATTTTAATTGGGAAACTTATTCAACCACACACACACCCCCCACCCCTGCCCTACCGTCTCCCGCCCAACTTCTTGTAATTTCTCAACCCACACTTTTCCCTTGTCCTAATGTGCCTATTTTATATATGTTTACTACTTTTCCTATTATATTTTGTTAGCATCCATTTAGTTTTATTATATAGTGTTTTAAGATTTTTTCAAATTTCATATAATTATATAAGTAATATATTACTAGCCTAAGCTTAGTTAACAAGGTATTACACAAAATAAATCTTTGTTTTAGCTTCTTAAGAATCTTCTAATAAGCATCAAACCAAGAGAATACATAGTTCTTTCTAAGCAACTTATATAGAGGTATAGCAATCTTAGAGAAATCCTCTACAAGTATTATGTAATATACTACTAGATCTAAGAAACTTTTAACTTCACTCACTATGATTGAAACAAGCCAATCCTTAATCACTTCTATCTTAGAATGACCCATAGCTATATCCACTCTTAACACTACATGACTAAGAACTGTATCCTTTTCTTTCAAAAAGCACACTTAAAAATCATGCACATATAACTATTATTTTCTTAAATTTTGTAATATTTTTCTCAAATTCTTCTTATATTCCTATTTATCCTTAGAATAAATGAAAATATTATCAATGAAGATAATGATAAATTTATCCAAGTAAGAATTTAACAAACTATTCATCAAGTACATAAAAATTGTTGTTGCATTAGTGAGTCCAAAAAACATGACTAAGAACTTGAGGCTATTAGTGTAAGAGACTTACTTTTACAATCCAAATATCCACCATAATTATCCAACCATTCTATCCCAATAATTACATGATATTCTCCAAGTCTCATCATCATCAAGTCACCATACCATCAATTACCTTGTATCACCAATTCAATTGAGGATAACATCTCAAAAACTATGACATTAGGAGACTAGGTGGTTTGAACTAGTAGGGAAGAACACATGGTTAAATCTTAAGCTACAAACATTTCATACCTCTAGGGTCCATAAAAGAATGACTAACTTCAAGGTTAAAAAAGATCAAACATAAAAATCCTTTAATATTACCTATTATGTTCATGATAGTGTTAGGTTTCTCATCCAAGGTTTGATCTATCAAGGCATAACCTCTTCCTTTGCATTCTAAATTCTCGTGCTAAATAGCCTTCTTACTCTATGACTTGGTTGCCTCATCAATCTTTCTTTTCACTACTTAATTGGAGTACTCCTAATGTTTATGTTCCAACTTACCATAATAATAGCAATTCGAGCAGTCATGTCTATAGTGTCCAACCTATCCGATACTTGACTAAATGATTGAATCACATGCTTTCTCTAGAGGTTCTACCTTACTTAGAGCTCATATATTTAATCATAGATTAAGATCTTCTCTTATCTTGATCTGGTATCTTCTTGTTACTCAAACCTATGCTCCTCTCTATTACCAATATCTTAGTATTTAGTCAATCCAAGGAGCTCCAAATCTATGCAAATAGGCTCAATTACCTCATCAATAGAATGCCTAGTCATCTCTTCCTCATTATCTTGCAAGTAAAGATTAAGCTACACCAATTGGAGAAGCTTCATATCATACTCAAAAATAATGAGATCACCTTGCTTTAGGTTGAATAGTTATTTGAACTTGGCCCTCTAAAACTCTTTCAATACATATCTTCCTTTGCAAGCTCTAATAAAGTAAATCCACTTAACCTCCATATGCTTCCAACCTTAAGTAACTCTAGTTGTTTTCTATCAATGGTTGGCTACATCCTTAAGTTGATGGGCAAATAAATAAATTTATTCTGCTGAAGCATAATCCATGAGTTGAAATGCTTCTTCCATATCATTTAATCAATCTACAGCTACTATAGGATCTTTAACACTATCAAAATCTAGGATTTTTAGTTTCTTGAAGTGCTCCATGAATGCTTACTCAATGGATTATCTAGTACTAGTGCTTGGGTTGTCTCAATGATGTTGTCCACCATTCACTACATTCAACTAATTATAACTCCTTAAATAAGTGAACATCTCATGCATCAAACCACTTTAAGAGACTTCCCCATTGGACTAATTCTTGAAATGATGTTTGGCCAAAAATAATATTAACAAGATACCAAAAAATATACTGAAAATAAAAATATAAAAATTACTTAATATAAAAATTACATCAAGAGGCATTTAGCTCTAATGATGGAAAAAGCTACTAAATAAAAATAGCTGACAACTAATCAATGTTGCTGAAATAAAATTCATTACACCTGCATCAAAGATAGGAAAAATATAAATATAAATCCTCACCACAAATGACATAGTATAAAAATTCCAACTACACATTACAACTTAAAAGGGAAATAACAAAAAATAGGTAACTTAATGGCTAAACTAAAAATATATCAAATAAGAATATAAGTATGAACTTCTCCATCTAACGCATCCTCATCAAAACTAACTTAATTACCTAGAAGATAAAAAAACACAAGGAAATTTAATCTTAAGACTGAGTAGGGAAAATAAGCTACAAAATACTCCCTTACGAGTTTTGGTTTCAAGCATCAAGTAGTTAAGCAATCATGCACAAGGGATAGCTACAAGTAAAGAGTTAGCACAAAAAATAAAAACTAGAATAAATCAAATAATAAATAATAATCAAATAAAATATCCAAAGTAAATAATAGAAAAAAGCTCCATTAACAAATGATGCTTACCAAGAAAGGAAGCCTACATAAGTATCCATCCTCTTATGAAGAAAGATAATTCGTGTAAGCACTGTAAAATAAATATAATACTTACCAAGAAAGATGACTCATATAAGTGTTCAACTCCTTACGAAGAAAGGCAACTTGCATAAGCATTGCAAATATTGTTAGAACACCCACCAAAAAAGATGATCCAAGTAGGTATGGTAACCCAAATCCAAAGTTAAATAATCCATATATATATATATATATATAACACATAATAAATAATCCCTTGATGATGAGGAGACATGTCCAAATCACTAATTAAAGACTAAGAAAGATGTTGATAAATGAAGATTTTGAGATGGCCAAAAATGATAAAACTAAAAATATAGCTTCTAAAGTCTACCTGAGAAATGAAAAAAATTGTCAAAAGGAATATAAGTTGTTAACTATTATCCTAAGCTACTAAGATTCTAAAAATGTGATCAATTGTTGTTTTTATATTTTCTGGCATGTTGAGAAATCCCAAAAGCTATATTTTTTTATTTTATTAATTTTCCATTGCCCAGAGGCTAGGAGTTACTTTACAAAAGTTGCTTGGTTTTTTATGCTAAATCAGTTAATGATATCAACATGCATCATGACCTTGTAATGGGGTTATGACAAACGAGGAAGGATGCCTTGGGGTCTACATTAGTAAGTTAAGTAACTTTCTTTTATAAGCCATTATTGCCCAGCACTATTTCAACATGAATTATAGCTCAAAACCCTAGTTTTACTAGTTTTACATATAAAAATTTTGATGGAATAAAAACACCCTAGTTATATCAAAACATTATCTAATGTCCCATGCATGAAAATAAGCCTTGTAAAAATACTGGATCTTAAAAATATGAATAAAAATATAAAAATTAGAATATCCATCAAATAATTATTGAATAAAGAAAGATTAGCCAAAAAAATGGGAACAAAACAAAAATACCAAAATCCTACAGCAATGTATCAAATTTACCCTACATTAAATGATATCACTATAGAAAGAAACTATTGGCACATTTTTACCATTTTAATGGAGCAATGATGGTTCTTGATAGGCTTTGAGAAGTTGATAAAGTTATGTTACATTGGTTTTCTCAAAACTTTTGAAGTTAACTTGTCAAATAGCTTAGACAAGGTAAAGGCTTTGAAAGTGATGTTTTAATTTAAATATCAAAACAACGAGGAGGAGAATATTGATTATATGTGAGGGATATATCTAAGCAAGGCAACTTATATCTCAGTTGGAGAATTGATAAGCTTAGAAACTTGAACAATCAATTTCTAAATTCCCAAAATGATGTAATCATTAAAATATTTTATTTAATGTAAAGTTATCATGTATTGTTGCAACTATATGTTCAAGCAAAAATCAGTGACTCTAGTAACTTATCAAACAGCTTCCAATGAGGCCATCATCTTGGATCTGCTAACCTCCAGGATTAAACCCTCACATCCTCAAGAAGTGATATTAGTAGGGCACAGCTTGAGCATGGCTCATATGTGTAGTAGATTTGGTGTTAGAGTTGCAATGGTCGTGTACATTGGAGCATGTATATATTTAATAAGTTTAATGGAATAGGCCATGTGGATCATTTCATGGAGCACCAGGCTCATTTAAGAATTAAAGCTCCTACATTCATGGCATCCAAGACCATCAAAAATCATGCGTTTACTAAAAAATCTACAATTGTGAAGTCCCTTCATCCATGAATCCCTTAACAATAAAGCCATTCAAACCCTTTCAATATTTACCTTGGAAGAGCTCCATCGTGTTGTTGTATGTCTATTTTTCAATGGAGGACATCATGAAAAATCATGGCAAAAATATGTAAAGGCATGATGGCCAATCACTTGTCAATGATGATGCTTGCACTAGTGGTAAAGATGGTGGTGTTTTTTTCCAACCTTTCAAGTTTTAGAGTGGCATTGGAAAATTTAATCAGAAATGATGCACCACCACGATGATCATGGAGGCAAAAACGGAGTTGCAAATAAGTGGTTGCTACCTTACAGAAGCATGCAGCATAAATGAAGTGTGTGGGAAGCACATTGTGGTTGCTTATTGGCAATTTGGATGGCAACGTTTACTATTGCAATTTACATTTTCACGGACACCCATGATTTTTCCATATTATTATGGTTTCATATTTCATACATTTGTACCAAGGTTCTAGTATTGAATTGTTATAAAATGATCCAAAATAATGATAAGAAAAAAACCATGATAAAAGGGAGAATAAAATATGATAATTAAATTTGTAAATGAAGTTGAAATTCAGAGAACATAAGTAATCACCCATAGATTGGCTATCTTGCATTTGTATTCAGGTGACCTAGAATTGAAGAAGCACCTCAAATTAGAGCTATCTCTCTGCTTAAAAATCTTAAATTATGTTTGCGCCATAGGAAGATATATTAGAAGAGCTGATGTGCCAAAAATTGTGAGCTCATATTAAGGATAAAGCCTCAAGAATATTAAGAAAAATAAAATAAAAGATTTATAAGTTAGTTATTGGGCATGACACTTACCAACGCTTAAATTTCTCATGGAAGTTATAACTTCTTAGGATGGTTATGAATTAATCCCCTAGATATTCGTATCACCCCTTAACTTATCATGATTATTGTAACTACCCTAAGGCCACTATAAAAGGGGCTTAAAAGCTAGAATTTGGAAGAAATAATTTGAGGTGAAATATTGAAGAATTTGAGAAATTGATGGCTTGCTAAAGGCATCAATTTAGCCACTTTGTTTTAATCCTATGAGTTTCTTTCTTCCCATTTTGTTTTAGTTACTTAGCTAATGGTGTAGATAGTATCATGCTTGGCATTTAATTTTGAAAATTTCTAGGTTTCCTTTATAACTCTATTTTTGCACAATATTAGACTTCTATTAGGTTTTCCATATAAAATTTTATGTTGTCAAAAAGCATCTTAACCAATTTAATAATAATGTCTTGTAAAAATTTCTTGTTTTAAGTCTAGGAAATCTAGAAAATATTTGATACTTTGCAATCACTAAAATAGCTTTATTTTTTAAAAATGTTATTGCCCTAATATTTTAATCTTGAAATTGTCAAATTTTTCTGGAAGTTCTATTGTTTGTAATTCTTGAACAATATTAACTAGCCAAAAAGAAGCTTATACTTTGTCATTTACCAAGCATTTTGATAGTTAAATAGGAGTACCTTTTATGAAATTGATTGTTGAGCTTAGAGAATTTGGACATTTCATAATATTTGGATTGAATTGGAATAGCTTTATTGTGAAGTGTTTCCTCATATTAATTTATCTCTCTTAAAAGTTTGAGATTTCACATAAATCTACTTTCTTTTCTTTTCTCTTTCTAAAACCCATTAAATCATGCTCTATTTCTAGTTTTTTTATGTAACTTTCTCTCTAGGAAAAATTAGGAGTAGATTGGCAAAATTGAGTTCAAGCATTTTTATGAAATTTTATGTGTTTCAAGTAATGTACTATAGGGACTATATAGACTAAGTGATGGGATGCGATATTGCATGGGCCACGATATCACATACACGATATCGCATTGTGCCGTCATATCTATAAATAAGAGGCGGCTCTCCCTTGTTTCCTCATCCTAGGCTAGACAATAGGGAAACTCTAGTAGATTGATCACTCTAGAGATAAAATATTTTCCATGTGCGCGTAGGAGTCCTAAAGTGAACGGATCTTTATTCGAGAAAACATTGTACGTGAACACAAGTTTGTGTACGGCAATAAAGATGAGCTTCTTGGATAAACCTTGCAGTTCATGGAATAGGCTAATTAGGATTTTTATTTACTGTTATTTATTACATGTTATTTATTATCTATTATTTACTGCTTTCTCTCTCAACCCTTCTCTCCTAGTTAAGTGCCTCAGTATGACCACTTCGAGCACATGCGTTACGCGTGGTCATCCCAGCAACGACTAGCATTTGGTAGCCACAGTTGCATCGGTTCAGGGTGTGTACAGTAAGTGGGAACGAATGTTGACGCTAGCTAATTTAGACTTAGTTTTTTAGTTAGAATTAGTAATTAGTCTCTCTACCCTTCAACTCATTAGCATAGGAGAAAAAACATAAAAGCTATAAAAATCATATACCTCAGACTTACTTAACCATACACCGTGACAACTACAAGTCTGGGAAGACAACAAATGATTAACCCTAAGTGTTTCATGGACGTGTAGGCACTTAGTCTGTGAAGTTCAATCAGATCGCACGTGCTACGCTCGTATTCGTATGGTTGAGTGTAGGGGTATCTCGCCACTCATCATTGGCGTCGTTGCCAGGGACTAAGTGTTTGTGTGCTGAATAGAACATAGGATATCACTCACATCGTTGGGAGCCTAAATGAACCTTCAGGTTAATTAAAAGAAATATTATATAACAATAAACTAGTACACCAATAAATAACAATGTCTTCTTCTTCTTCTCACAAGAGCAACTCACCACCTAAGGACCATACACAAAACAGTCGACAATCAAAAACACATAACTGAAATCTGCCAACTCCTCAATAATACCGAGTGTTATATACTCATCCCAATGAGTATATTCCAAACTTTACCTTTATCCTCCATCAAGACGAACAGTTGTGATGGAGAGATTTGCAAGGTAACATAGTGTTACCTCCAGATCGGGCAATCCCAAACATGCTTCTCCATGCTCTAGCACAGATTGGCATGACACATCTTTATGTTGAATACATTGCAACAACTTTTGACTCAAGGGATTATTATCCCACAGAATCACAACTTATGAGGGACTCAAGGCAGGAGAGCCAACATACACTGTTGAAGGGCAAAGAGGTACCGCACATCCTAAGTGAAATAGGAGATGGTGAACCACTTATAACGGGTTCACTATCAAAAGATGTTTCCCCTCCTAACGATAATGAGGAGGTGGGGTATCAGAACCTACGATCCACAATACTCAACCCTAGTTCTGATCCCTGTGAACACCAACTATTCACATAGGGAACAACAACTCATAAAAATGATGGGCACTTAGATCGTCACCACGATCGGGGCCATAGCAGCCGAACAGAAGGTAAGGCTCCTTCATCTCATCATTTACCCTCTCCTTCCACATCTAGGCACAGCCATCATGAACATAATGGTGAGGATAGGGGTAGACAAAATGAGAGACATCGACGAGAGAGTCGAGAGAGAGGACAAGGGCATGAATGAAGAGAAAGTAGGGAACAACACAGACATCACAGGTGTCATGAAAGATATGATCATGAAGATACCCTACTTGCAACCCGAAGTATGCTCAATATAATAGAGGTAGTAAGAATACCAACAAGGCATTTAAAAGATAGTTGGATCAAATGCTTAGACATGAATAATATCCCACGCTTCGAGGGGGGATACAATGTTGATTCACAGCATCATTTACAGGCATTCCACAATGCCTGTGCCTTGCAGAACATAGAAAACGAGTGGCAAAAACTTAAGTTGTTTCTCAGGACACTCATTAAGGAAGCAGAGAGTTGGTACCAGTCCTTAGAAGCAGAAACCATCAAGAAGTGGAGTACGATGATAGAAATCTTCAACGATAAATATCAAACATACTCCAGAGTGTCTAATTTGCATAAGAAGATCCAAGGCTGGAAGCAAGGAACTCATGAACCCTTGGATGCTACCATGGGCCGATACTATGCATTGTTACATCATTTCTTGGGCCATGGCTACACACAGCAGCATCAACTCCATCACATCGTAGATGGGCTAAGGCATGAAACTAGAAGAATCCTTGGGACTTATGCCCAAGGGAGACTATCAGAACTTAGATCCCATGATGTTCATCACTTGTTGGAACAGGTAGCAAAAGAAGAAGGTGAACTACGAAAAAGAGTGCAAAAAAATATAATCGTGATCCCTCCCTTCAGAAGAAGGGAGTGAAAGTTTGCAATGAAGAGGATGATTCACCACTCGAAGAGTTGGTGAACAGAAAAACCTTGTCGATTCAAAAACTAACAATAAAAGTATCGGCTAAGATGGATCAATTGTGGGATTCCTTAGACTCCAGACTTGAAACTTTCTTGAAAATTGTAGAGGAGTCTAAGGAGGAATGAAGTAGTGAAAAAGGTAAGACAAAGCGGAGAAATTTAGGCCCTGCACATAACAAGGGTAAGGGGAAAATTACTATCTCCGATGAGGTTGTGGATTTAGACACAGATGATGATGGTGGATGTGAGATCTACCACTATGACCATCCTAAGAGATGTTGTCCAATCATCTCACATCTACAGGAGTTTGGGGTGCATGCACTTAACCCAAGACTCAACCAACGGCAAACACCACGAAGGTTACCTTATCCTCAAGGTAACCCAAGGAAATTCCACCAACCATTAACGTACTATCCAAGTGTAACTCCACCACAACCCATAGGACATCATCAGTAGTGGCAATACCCATAGTCATGGGGGATGCCACCGCCGACACAACAGTACCGTTACTGGAAACCTGATCCTTATGGATATTATGTGCAGCAGCCGATTTCTCCAAGTGACTCTATGAGTCACACAACTTCCCAATGTCACTACCAAGTTTGGGAGTACTTTAGGAGGACTCCTTCTCCTCTAGGAGGCACCCCACATACTTACCATCCTCCAACTCTATCTGCACCTCTTCCACCTATAGTTCCCATACAACCTACTCCAACAATGCAAGGGGAACTCCCTACTCAACCACAGCAACACCACGCTATGAGAGCAGTAAACATTCAACCCACTACTAGTTTTGACAACTGTAAAAAGAAAAGACCTTTCTTCAGAACCAGAAGCCCAGACAAGCTCTCAAAAAAATAAGCGGTTGAGTCCACAACCACTCCTCCACCATTTAAAACTTCGGAGCACCCTTCAGTCCAACAGAGCTGTACGCATAAGGTTATGCTAACACATACCGTAACTGACTGGATCAACGTAGGCCACCTTCCAAGGAAACTAACTAATCCTAGAAGCCCCTTAATCTATTTACAAATCACCAGGAATGAACCACATAAGGGTCTTCTTAACTCAGGTTCTGGAGTCAATTTAATATCATGAGAGATGTATCAAGCTTGGAACTTGCCCCAACTTAAGAAGAGCAACATCCAACT
>MNCI01028124.1:639653-649924 GCA_015680685.1 Gnetum montanum
GTAAGTGGGAATGGATGCTGACGCTAGGTAATTTAGACTTAGTTTTTTAGTTAGAATTAGTAATTAATCTCTCTACCCTTCAACTCATTAGCATAGGAGAAAAAACATAAAAATCTATAAAAATCATATACCTCAGACTTACTTAACCATACACCGTGACAACTACAAGTAAGTCTAGGAAGACAACGAATGATTAACCCTAAGTGTTCCATGGACGTGTAGGCACTTAGTCTGTGGAGTTTGACCGGATCATGCGTGCTATGCTCGTATACGTATGGTTGAGTGTAGGGGTATCTCACCACTCATCACTAAGTGATTTGACAAAATAGGAACCTTAAACAACTCACAGTATTTGACAAAGTTATCCAAATTTCTTTCATGATATCCAATTATAGTTTCACATACAAACCCAAGTATTTCAACATTCACAACACCAAACACACACTCATGATTAGATCGTTTTATAATCATTGAGTTTATTTGGGTGTATTTGGGCCTTGGTGTTGCCAGAAGACTAGTAAATACCTAAACCCTATTTGAAGAACACCTTCATTTCCCATGACCCCAGTCACAAGATTGAAGGCCAAATGTTGATAGTTCCAAATGGTCTCCAATAGAAACCTTGCATGACTATGCTCTCTTAAATAGGCTCTGAACCCTAGATAAAACTATAGATCAATTATGGAATCTATGGAAAATCTAAAATGAGATCTAAAACTAAGATCATACTAGGATCCTAGTTGACAACTTAGATATAGATTTAGCTCTTTTCCAAACTAGTAGGATCTTCCTTACTAGGTCTACATCCCAAGTATTAACAAAGCAATTAGAATCTCTTATGGAATGATTACTAGGTATTTATGATCATAAGGGTATGGCATGGTTGGATAAAATGGATAATCTATTGGAAAACTAAAAATGAAAGAAAAATTAATTTCTAAAATTAAATAAAAAATAATATTATAACATGGGCTTACACCTAGCACTCACCTTATAGGTACCTCTCCTATGGATCAGCTAGTAGTTATATCTAAACCAAACTAATAACAAAGTCTAAGGTAAAAACATAGCTAGCTAAGGTACTATCATGAGATCCTCTAACTCTTAAGCTAAAAATAAATTAGAATATAAAAATATAAAAATAAATATTCATTTACAAAAAAATATAAAGTAACCTAAATAAAACACACCACAACCAAATTAGCACCACATGTACCAATGACCCATCTAGTTCCTAATACTTACTAACTCAAAACTTCAACAAAAGAGGTTAGTACACATATGTTAAAACTAAAAGGAAAATTAAAAACACTAAAAAATTCTTGAAATATTAAAAATTCCTCTAAAGAAAATAACATGACATAAAGCTCAAACAATACAATCATAATGAACAATAGAGATAGGCTTAACAAATCACATGGGCTTAGCAAAAAAGACATCAAGGGTTCAAATCACAAACATACTAAGGGGTAAGGAGTCTCTAAGATAGGAGTATTACATATATGATGGAGATTCAATTCATGGAGTAATAGGTCTTTGAAACTTAGAAGGTCATTAGTCCTAAGTAGAAGCTTGAACACTAGGATCAATTAGAAATATAAACAGATGAACATAGTATCCACATGAATTTGATTGTCTATAGATATACTGTTGTTTGGGTGCGGGCATCCCTCACAAATGTGGGTTTTACAACTTGATAGTACTCTTGAGATTATGATGAAGTCCCAATAGATATTACTATTCTAAATGATAGGGCTATCAATAGTTTTCTTGAAAATAAATCAATTTCCTAATCAATTACTTGCTAACAAATTTTGAATTCAATGCATAGATTTCATACTCTTGAAGATGTGACATCATTGGGAAATAGTCCTTAGGATGATCATGTTGGTAAATTTCACAATCATCATCATCTAAATCTAGGTCTATAACCTTATTAACTATAGTTATCTTTTCTTTTTTCTAGTAGTAATATCTTCCTATGTCTTTTTATTTCTCTTTTGTCTATGTTTCTAGCTCTTCTTTGTTCTACTCTTTCCTCTATAATCTATCATTTTTATTGTAACTTCTCATCAATGGATTCATAAATTTTGTCAACCTTAGCCAAAATTTCAATTATAGATATTTGGATTGGCAAGGTTTCTTTTTGGACCATCTCTTCTAATGGTGCTTCCTCTTTTAGTTCACAAAGATAAACCTTAATTTTATAGAGATATGGATCTCCATTATACTCATTTTCACTTTTTCTTTTCTTTAACTCTCCTCCCTCTTTTGTTACCTAATCAATCAACCTTTAAATATGATAGGCCCTCATTTTCTAAAGTCTTCCTTGAGTATAGATCTTAAAAGTCTCTCTTGATTTGTTTCTAAGCCCATCTATATTGTGCCTCAATTTCTCCCTTTTAATAAAATCCATGGCCTAAATAGTACTAAAGCAAGGAATAATATCTATCTAAGGATGTATTAAGGGACTCATTGTTGCCTCATCTACACTTTTAAATTTTCTTACCCAAATTGGATATCTTAAAGTACATATGATATTTGTCATTAAATAGCTCTAGCATTATCCTTCATCTTTTGATAAATTCTAATTCCAAGGATTAGTACTAGCTTTTAGTTTCTTTAATAAGTTTTCTAAGAAATAATTTTAGCTCCTACCGTTCATTTTCAAGATTTTGTAAGGCACGAGAATTGTAGCAAGCTTGTAAATGATGCTACAAATTAGGGTTGTAGCCTCCTTCAAATTTACGAATGTTATTCATTTCTAGCCATTTGATCTAGTTGTCCCTCTTGTATCTAGTTGATATGTACACAACCTCCCTAATATTGATGATACTCCTAATAGCAAATATAAGTTCATCATAATCATCTCATTTATCATGGTCCTTGTCATGATCATGTCTCATTCTATGATTCTGACCATGTCTTTGTTTTTATCTATGTCATGTGTCTCTACCTCATCCACCATCTCTACATTAATCCCTATGATGGTTTCTTTTGTTATCTCCACTAGATCCTTTCTCATTTTCACTTCTTCCTATCCCATGCTCATTCTCATTAAATCTTGATAATGAGAATGATGAGGATAATGGAGAACTAGAAAATCCATGTTGATTTGCTCTCCTTTTGTAACCTCTTTGGTTATCTCTCAATGTTCTACTAGAAGATCTAAATCTAGAGATCCCTTTGTGTTGGATCATATTCTCCCCTTTTCTTGGTTACATGCCAAGGTTGAACATAGCCATGAGTTTTTCATGTCATCTATTTAAAGAGAGGAATATTTTTAAAATTAAATTTATCTAATTGATAATTTGTGTCCTCATTTTTAGACTATGATATCAATGGGATGGTAGCTCCCTTTCCCGTTTCTACTTCATGATATGCCTCCATGAAATGTTCCTTGTGAAGTTGGATTTCAATGAACTAATAGGGCCTAGGCATATCATCAACCATCTTGTAGTTAATGATAGTAGCTTCCAATCCAAGCCTCATCAATGCAACATCAGCATTGATGGAGCATAACAATTAAGTGAAAATAAAATATTGTCTTTCAAATCCCTTCATCTCATCTTTTCATCTTGGTAAAGGATGAAGATGAAGTCTAGATAATAAGAATCTAGATACTGGTAGACTATTTTGACTTGGCAGGGTAGATCATTCCTACTTTTAATTGTTCTATCATGTTTCCTACTAAAATTATTAATAGGTTGAGAATTGACTATATGAGAAGAAGACATCTTGAATTAGTGTATATTTCTAAATAAAAAATTATATTTTAAATAATAAATTGTTAATTTTATAATAACAACCATTTATAATTTCACCACTCTAGATCACTAACATCAATTCCTAATAATTATACCAATGATAAGTGGTAGAGAATCCTACATCTAATCATAAAAATCACAAGCATTCATGCATGACTAATCATATTCCGTAAACTAGAGTCGCATGATACCTAGATAGTTAAATGTGATTGTATATCACTATCTTTCCAATTACACTTATGTGGCCCTTAGTGTGTATGGTTAAGTGTAATTGAGACATATGATTAATGTTGTATGGTCATGACTAAAATATTATTAAGATGCTAAATTTTAATCTAAATTAATCTAAGAACAACAAATAAGTCTAATCTAGGCTAAGTAATGAATGTTTGTTACCACTTATGCTACATTTCTTGAATACATATATTCACTACTAGAATTACAAAATGTAACATTGCTATGCTAACCAGGCCTAAGTCACTAAGTGAACATATGTTAAACTCAAAGTAATCATGTTGATTTTGTCATACTCTAATGTGTAATGGAAAGTAAACTTTTAACTAAGTTCACATGAAAGTAAACATTAAACTATGTGCTTAAGAAAATAAATTGTGTAAAGAGTAAATTCTATGCTACATCAATGTGTTGCAATGATATGAAGTAATCTAAGTCTTTATTATCAATTGTACCAATTGTCTAAGTATAAAGCATTCAAATAAAGACTATGGAAAATCACCTTAAACCACACTATAGGCACTCACTAATTTTTCTAAGTTACAAAATGAAACTGTAAGAGTTTGGCTCCAACTATGAACAAAAGATGCATTTAATGTGATAGATGAAAAATATTTATAAACTTTACTAGCCATAGATACATCATATCTGCAATGTCATATGAAATCATATAACATTATAGCTATCAAATTAGGATCAAGCACTTAGAAGGAGGGGATGAATAAGTCCCTCAAATCAAGAATAAACAACCATAAAAACCACATCAAAAATTTATGTGGTTTCCCAACTTGGGTCCACACTCGAAGAGTAGATTCCTTGCAAAACTCTAGATTTTTTAATCTAAAAAGTAGTTCAAAGGGCACCACACCCCGTACAAGCTCTAAGCTCTGCTTTGAAGTGCTTCATTGATGTGAAACCACTCAACCTCACAAGGTCCCAACAAGCTTGGAATGTGTTTTCAAGGAGCCCACAACCTTTACAATATTGAGCTTTTCTTTGGATTGTTTTGAAGTTGCATAAACACTCAATCTCATAGGATCCCAACAAGCTCAATTACAATGTCTTCTTGCAATAAGCACATCAATCCCAGCATGGCAATAAGAGAGAAAGAAAAACATAAGGAAAGGATGTAACTTAAATTACAAATATTTGTACTTTAAAGCATAGTTCTACAAATAATCAAGCAAATGATTTGACAAATGAAGTACACAAGTATAATATACAATGATTACTTTGATATTGATAATTCTTATTCAATAATTGCATAATACCTAAGAGATTGATGTCTTGTTATAGTCTTAGAGTTTTCAAAAACACCTTGGAATTAGTGCAATGGCAATCTAATGACTAGTGTAAATGTCTCCTTTGATATTGAGACATTTTTCTGAAATCACGTTCCATTCTAGGGAGACATCTTTTCCTAAAATGGAACATCTCTATGGATATTTCTCCTTTCCAAATGAGACATCTCCTATTTTTAGGAGATGTCTTCTTGTGAAAGGCTTAATTTCAACCAAGACTTCTTCTAGTCCTTGGAGATGTGATGAGTGGCAACATACCCCTACACTCAACCATACAAATACAAGCATTTTCACGTGCAATCTAGTCAAACTCCGTAGACGAACTAGTTGTGGAACCTAGATAGTTAGCCTTAGGTCATAGTTTCCTATCTTCCCACTTGGACTAGTATTATCTTTGTCACATATGGTTTAGTCCAGAGTGAGTTGTATGATGTGGTTCCTAATCTAATGCTACTCCTGAAGGCAATGGAAATAAGATTAACTAAGCTAGGAGGAAAGGGTAATAGAATCTAATCTAGCTTAAGTGCGATGAGCATCCATTCCTTGATTATCCGTACACATCTTGGACTTCATGCATGACTACCACTGGGATTACCAAGCACAAATTCTAGGTATGCCACTAGGTTACCAAGTAGTCACACTTAAATGCTCGTAATCAAGTCATACTCATTCTGTGTTCTAATGTGAGTTTAAGGGTGAGAGAGACTAATTAGGAAAGCAGTAAATAACAATTAAATAAATAAATAAACAAGTGAATGTTGCAATAATGAAGTAATCTTGATCTTTATTGCTGATCATGTGCATGTCCAAGTACGTCACACTCGAATAAAGGATGTCGTACAATTACATTCACCACACTACAGGTAGACATGGGAAAATCTATCTCTGGAGGGATCAAATTGCCAAAGTTTAGCTACAATCTAAATCTATGTTAAACAAGGGAGAGCCACCTCTTATTTATAGACATGATGACGAACTACGATATCATGTACATGATATCGCAGGGGAAGACGCGATATCGCGGGGGATGCGATATCGTGGTGGATGTGATATCGACTGAATAAAAACTCATCCTCGAGTTACAATGATTACACAGTGGATAGGTATGGGATTATTAGATGGAAACAGGGGATGATGCCATAGTGTGGGGAGAAAAAAATAAAGATACAACACATGGAATACGCTACAACTACAAAAATTTGGAACTCATGTAGTTCCTGGTGGTGGTGGCTCCTCCATTCGTGCCTTCCCTTTGTCTTGTGCTCCAGGTTTTGAGGCTTGATGGTGTTGAAGTATGGCCTGGAGCTTCTCCTCTTCAGTCCAAGGGTCCTGTGCCGTCCATGCTAGTGTTCCAATGTTTGAAGGAGTCGGCACCTCCAACGAACAGGGTGGTTGTGGAAACATTTGGTTGGCCTTGACGTACCAAGCTGTGAACACCCATCGTTCCTCCTCATAGGCTCTAGCTTTGTTCTTGTATTCATGAAGATCTATTAGTTGTTGATCCAATTTAGTTGTGACATCTTTCTATCCCTAGTTGCTGGCTTTTACCACCTCAAGTTTAGAATTTGCAACATCCAGTTTTTCCAACAGCTTCTTACGTTCTGCAAATTCTGCTTCATATTTGATATGGATGGTTGCTACCTACTGCTCAAGCTCTAACCTCAGGTGCCCTGCTATTAACATGGAAAGGCTGGCATATTTGAGGTTTTTTAACTCCATGTACTCTATCAAGTACTGAATTTATAGGTCTCGATTCTTAACTTCTGCTTGGTGGGTGAAGGCATATGTGTCCAATATGGCCTGCCAATCAGTGCGTTGAGCATTGATAGTGTTGATTTGGCCCTTAGCCATATGTATCTCTTTTTCAAGGATCTATTTATACATCCCCACCTAATCACGGAAGTGCTCCTTCAACTTCTCATGTTGTTTAGCCTCATTCTGCCATGCGCTTATCTCAATCGCTGACTTTNCTCATGTCTCGATTGACCCAAATGAATTGTTCTTGTAATTGATGAAAGTGTTCATCGAGAACATTCTTTTTCTTTTCTACAATGGTCAACCGAAGATTGTCTGCAACCAGCTACTTGTTTTCTTCTTGTAAGGCCTTGAGTGCCTTAAGATGCATATGGGCTTGCGCCTATGCTGCAGAGGCATCCCAAACATCCTTCTTCTTTTCTTTGGCCACCTTCTTATTCTCTATGATTAAATTTGTTAGCTGCTTGATTCTAAAGTTTTATAGCTGGTCTATGGGAATAAATTGCAGAGGATCCTGATGTGCTACTTGTAAGGCCACGAGCTGCTCTTGCAGTTTCTACACTTCAGCTTCAGCATGCTTGGCCCTCACTTCAGATAAGACCAGCTTCCCTTTTTTGAAAATGAGGTCTGACTAAATTGCTATAACATCCTGAGGGATGTCAAATAGGGACATCATTACTTGCCCTATTTGAAGCAATCGATCAAGCACATCCTCATGTTCCGCAGGAGTCATTGAGGTTTCGACCAGAGTTTGAGCATCCCATGCTCCTATAAGATTTTTCGGTGGCACAACAGGTACATTGAAGGATTCTTTGATGTGGTCTACGAACACTTCTGTAACTCCCTGTGGCATTCTAGTGTTGCATAACCACCACGGTGGCCCCTTCACCAGTCTCTAATTGCACCTATAAAGATGTCGTGTTTCCTAAGATCTGTTGTGACCATCTACTTTCCCCTCCTCCTGTTTAAATATATATTTTCCTCCTTGTGTGATCTAATGAAATAGTAGGATACCTAGCATCATCAATGATGTGCAAGAGGTTTGCATCATCATGACTTCCCCAACTGACTATTTCAGTGATGGCCCTAAGATGGCTCATCAACGGTTTGTAGTCTTGCGGCGGTGGCAGCTGATCCTGGCCTGTGCTAGGCCCTGCTTCTTGTTGTTGGCTGGGACCTGTGGCTGGAGGTTGACTAGGTCCAACCATCTATTCTTCTTCTTGTTCTAGTCCCAGCTCTTTGCCAGTGCTTTTTCTGGGAGCTGGCGCTTTAAGCAATTCAGCATATGAAGTATTCTGGGCCTTTCGGAGGACATCATTGGTGTATCCCCAAATACCAGCACATCAGCAAAGCTTTCTAATAAGACAAGGGAAAGGCAAAGCCATCTTCCCTATCTTTGATTCTTCAAATCACCTTAGGATCTCTGTCAAATATAGATGGGGTAGGTTAGCGTTAACCTTTTCCATCAACACTGCACATCCTCTAGCCGCATATGTCGATATCCTTTTTAAGCCCTTTATGGGGAAGAGGTGACATGTCCCAATTTTGAAGTAAACCTTCTCTTCCATCATCAATTCACCAAATGCTTTATCTCTACCATAAGCCTTTTCCAACCAATCCTTTCGCACATCAAGGTCTGAATGGGTGGATAACTGAGCAACTTGGGGCCCTGTATTCGGAAGGTTTAACACTTCCTAAATGGCCTACGCAGAGAAGTCAACTTTCATACCACAAATATTAATAGTGGTGCCTTGCTCCCTATTGTCCCAAAATTGATACATCTCTCCTAGGTACCAAGCACTACTTTCAGAGAGGATAGGCCATAAGGGAGACCCTTTGAGGTGATTCCTAATGGCCTTAGGAGTGAACTCTGCAAATGATTCAAACTTCAAATCCACAATCATCACAGTGAATGTGGACTTCTCATAGATAACCTGAACACAATCTTGGGGCAACGTGAGTTGTTGTCCCAGTTCAGGCACTGCAACAACTCCTCCTTCTACCTACTCAAACCATCCGGTAGGAGGTTCATCTTAATGAATGCTGAATGATTACTCCTCCTATTCTGCATGTTTTCTGGAAGGTCTTTGTCTTCCACCTCTCTAAGCTCGTTTGCTTCCACCTTGGGTAGGACCCTCCTATTGTCCATGTTTTGGGGCCATCTGCAATCACACGGGGTCAAGCATTAGTAAGGTTTTTTTTTAAGTTAAGTTATACCTTATTGTTTTCCTTAATTAATAATCTTATGCTATAACATGTGATAGTGCCCCAAAGTTTGTAATAATGAGTCATGTGACTTAGGTGGTTTCCATTTTAGTTTCCCGGTATACCTAAGGGTTAAATGATTTTTAGGAACAATTATTCTAAGTGTTAGAGCTAATTACCCTAATTGATGTCCTTTGGGCAATGATAAATCTCAAAAAAGTTAGGCACTTTTCAACAAGTGTCCCTCCCCCACAACTAAGCTGAACACTCCGAGTTCAAGAAGGCTCAAACAAAATTAAAATCGGAGTAGCAGCAAGCAAGATATGAGGAAAAAAACAAGGGTTACTCAATCGCAAGTCGCAGAGAAAAATTTCAAAAAATCACCCCATGTGAATGAAAAAATGATGCTAAGTGTTGCTGGGGGTGACCTATTTATAGGTGGTAAGGACGCAATATCACGTACGATACATCGCGTACACAATATCATGTGGGACGCGATATCACATATGCGATATCTCGTCCCTAGTGATGTGAGGCACAACAAAAAGACTAAATTTTGAAGGGATTTTCTTGAAATTAACATTGAGAATTGAGGACATTAGCTATTATCAAGGGTTCTAGGGTAATTCTATTACTTCAAAAGGCACAATTAATGATAATGGTGTGGATTTTATCAATAAAACCTTGGGTGGTAAGAAAAAGGGTATGTAATGGTACATCGGAACATTAAAATTCAGAGGGATAGTAATAAGGGAAAGAAAATCATTTTTAAAAAATTATTCTAAGGGTAAGAAATGGTGTGTGTGAGCGATGTCATAAATGAGAATTACAAAAGATTACACAAGTGGGTCCTCCCCAAAGTAGGTTCCAACCTATAATGCCCTTGTGTAACCACACTTAAAGTGTTTGTGGGCACTAGAAGGGTTAAATGTAATTTGCACTAACTCCACAAAACACACACATGTAAATATCATCAGAATGAGATGAAAATTCTATGCTACATGGGACA
>MNCI01028129.1:0-13164 GCA_015680685.1 Gnetum montanum
GTTATAACATGCAAATCTGTATGGTGTTTCAATGGCCCCTCTTTTTTTGGTGCTTGGAGGATTAACTTGAGAGGCATTGATAAAGAATACAAAACATCACCACATATTATAATTCTACAATGCATATAGGTCATGAGAGAATTAGGCTATCTAGGTCACCAAGGTTGCTAGTTTAAGGTTGTGGTGGACCATGGTACCAGTTTGAGGCCTCAACAGGCCATGTTGCTAGTTTAAGATCATAGATGACCATTGAAAGTAGGCTCACTTCTTAATGATCATCGGCTACATGTAATATGACTTTAGATAAGAATGATTAACTAGATTGGCTAGCTCATTCCCATTCATGTTAGTTATTCTAAATGCTTTCTTACTATAGGCTCTGGTGATAAGGAAGTGTCCTTCTCAATTGGCTAAGAATTTGTCCACATGCTCATGGATAGGCTTGAGGACTAGGTCATACTTGATTTTATGCATAATCTAGTCATGATGATGCTACCCTTTTTGCCTCTCTTGATAGTGCTCGATGTAAGAAAGTGCTTGCATACATTGCCCCTACACCTGATCTAGGGTTTCTATCACAACTTCTTATTCTACTTGTTGTTGATGAAGTTGGTCAAGGTTACTTGGAGAAATGGCACCTACAATTCAAGAGGTAAAACAACTTAAAAATCATAAAAAAGGCTATAAGGAGTTATGTTGGTTGTTGTGTGAAAGGTTTTTCTATATGCCCATAGTGCATGGACAAGTCTCTCATGCCACTTCAACTTGCTTTTGTTGAGCATCTTCTTGAGCAAGTTGATAATGGCCTTGTTGAGTGCTTTCGCTCATTCATTAGCTTGAGGGTAGTAATGTGATGAGAAAAAATGCTTAATGTGTAGGTTGTGATAGAAATCCTAGGTTTTCTAACTACTAACTTGAGGTCCATTTTCCATAACTATGGTCATGGGTATGCCAAAATGAGCTACAATGTTATCTAGGATAAACTTGCAAACTTGTTTAGATGTGGTTTTCCTTAGGGGAATAGCCTCAACCCACTTGGTAAAGTATTTGATTACAGTGATGATGAAGCTATGTCCTGGGGAAGACTTAGGTGTTATAGGTTCAGTGATATCCAAACCCCATAATTGAAATGACCATGTTATCTAGGTTGTATGTAACTCAGCTGGTGATACATGTATGAGGGTGCTATATCACTAGCATGTGTCATATTGCTTAACATTTTGTAGGTAGTCATTTTTTATATGAGGTTAATAGTAGCCTAATTGTCTAATCTTAGTGGCCATGGCTTTAGGTCCTATATGTCCTCTAGAAACACCCTCATGAACCTCCTTTAGGATTGTTCTAGCTTCAATTTTACCTAAGCACTTTAGGAGTATGCCATCATAGGATCATTGACATGATGTGTTATCACCTACAATGACATACTACTTCAATTGCTTGCATATGAATTCCTTTTGAGTAGTAGTCAGGCCTTGTGAGGATTTACCATGCATAAGGTAAAATTTGATATTATCATACAACTCCTTAGAAGGAGTAGTATGAACGATGACCACAAAGGTATCCTCAGTGTTTTGTGTGATTGGAGTATCATAGGCCACAGTAAAGGTGGGCAACTTGCTGAACACATTTGGTGTCACACTAAGGACTAATGTTGCAATTTCATTAGATATGAAATTTTTATTTCTAGGTATGTGTTGGACATCAACGTCTATGAATTATTGTAATAACTGCTTCCTTAGGTCATAGTAAGGTTGTAAGGTCTTAGTTTTGCTTGCATAGACATTGGTTACTTGGTTAACCATGAGTTGTGAATCACCTTTGATGGCTAGACATCTAATGCCTAGGTCACGAGCTACCATTATTCCTTTGATCAAACCCTCATATTCTACTATGTTTATTGTACATGAAAATCCAAAATGATATGAAAAGGATCAAATCTCACTAGATGGGAATGTTAGAATGTTAACAACACTAGTTACATGGGTGGTTGAAGCTTTGTCGAAGTTCATGACTACCTCATAACCCTTGGGCACTTGGTTAACTATGTTAATGTGTTCACTAGGGAACTTAGGATCTATGGCTATTTGGTCATCAACAAGTGAAACTGTGAGTTGTATAACTATAGTTTGATCTTTTGTTAAGGATTGAGAGCTGTAATGGAGGTTGAACTCTATGGTTATGGCTTTCCATTAGGCTATATGGCTACTTTTGTTGATGTTGATCATTATGGCTCTAAGTATGTTGTCATTGTAAATTATGTTGACTTAGCTTCTGAAGAGGCAGTATCTCCATTTCTTCAAAGAGAAGACTAGNGGACCTACATGTATCCCTACTTTAGAGACTACAAAGCCAAGCATCTTACCTATCTTAACATTGAAGACACACTTATTAGGATTAAGCCTAAGCTTGTATTTGAGGCATTATTTAAGCACAAGATCTAGGTCATTTGCATGGTCATTGGCTATCTTAGACTTCATGGCTATGTCATCTACGTAATCATTAAGTAAACCTAACATGTAATCACTAAAGATATAGGTCATGGCTCTTTGGTATGTTACTCTAGCGTTCTTAAGGTCAAAGGGCATCATGGTATAACAAAAAGTTCCCCATTGGGTCATAAAGGTTGTGCTAATTTGGTTCTCTAGGTTGATTGTAATCTGGTTATATCTAGAGAATCCATCCATAAAGGACAACAAGGCATGTATGGTTGTAGTATTGATAAGTTGATCAATACTACGAAAAGGGAAGTCATCCTTCATAGTTGCTTTATTTAGATCTTCAAAATCAATGCAAATACAAATACTTCCATTTTTCTTAAGGACTACAACTATGTTGGATACCCATTTTACGTAATCGACAACCCTAATGAAACCTGCTTGGTAGAGATTTGAGATTTCATTATGAATGGCCAAGGCCAAATTAGGTATAATCTTGCACATGTTTTTCTTAATTGGTTTAATGCTAAGGTTCAGTATGATGTGCTAGAATAGATGTGGATCTAGGCTTGGCATATCTTCATATGACTTGGCAAATACCTTAATGTTGTTTTGTAAGACTTTGATGATGTCTTGGGTACATTGAGGCTTTTGTGAGGAACTTAGTTTAAGAGTTTTCTCCTCACAACTGTGTGTTGTGATAGGAACCTCAACTAGAGAGTATTTTGTTATGTCTCCTACTTGTAAATCAAGGGTTTTGACTAGGTTTTCAAGCCATTCTAGAGGTTTCTCTATTGAGGCTATGTAGTCTACAAGACTCTCAAGCTTAATACATAAATAATTAGGGTTGATACACTATTTAATATCACTATGAGGTCCATGTAGACACAAGGGGAAACTAATTTACTCCCAAGTACTCATATTCTGATCCTGCATGTCAGCCAAAAGCATATTAAGTGGAACCTAGGTAAAAGTGAATAAATAATGTTAAAAATGCCATAAAACACATGCAAATCTAATGCAATCAAGGCCATCCAATGTCATCAGAGAGATAAGGTCAATTTGGCAAAGTGCAATAGAGGCAAACAAAGATCACATAAAGGTCAAGCAAAGGGAAGTATAAGGCTACAAATGATTAATAAAGGTGACAATTTTGCTAGTTTTAGGCCTTAGTGGGCCATGATTATATGGTGTCAAATGGTGGTTAGGAAAGGCCACATCCCATTGATTAATACCATTTAAAGGTCAAATAAAGGTAAATAGAGTTGTAATAAGACAAACTATGAATATATAAGGCTGTATAAAGGCCAGAGAAGGTTAACAAGGTAACATAAGTCTAGAAATAATCCAAAACATTATGTAATAAAAAAATCAAACAAAATAGGCTATATATGATACAATTTGGTTAATATAGGTAACAGATGGTTATGTTTTTTTTTTTACTAGTTTTAGGCCTTAGTAGGCCATGTTTTGAGGCTACAAGGCTATTAGGTGAGTTCAGGCATCAATTAGGGTTATTTGGACACAAAAATTAAGCATTTTGATGCTTCCACATTGGGCTCAGCATGGAATTAGGGACCCTTAGTGTAGAAACCAAGGAAAATAGGTTTTAGAATGATCAGAGGTTTAAAATTTAGGTTCCAAAACCTCCCCAAGGTAGTGCAGGGTCATATCTATCAAAATTAGACACTCTGGAGGTCTGTAAATGCCAAAAAGTAGGTTCTAAAGTCTTCCCCCCTTGTTTTCATGCTAGCCAGTGTGGAAAAGAGGGGGTTCAACATGGAGAAGCAAAATAAAAAAAATGAGGTTAAACATGATCAAACAAGTAGCTAGAGTCTAGATTTGGAACTTGTGCATCTTCTAGCTTTGTTCCAAGGTAATTTAAGGAAATTTTGAGTGTGAAGATTGTATCAACTGAAAACATCGGTGGCTAGAATCACTAAGGGATCAATGGACACAGAACCTTAACCTTGCCTCCTTGTAAGGGCCTTGTTGGAAATGGAGGCAGAGTGCCCTAAATGATCTTGTCAATCGAATAGGGACTTTGCCAATTGCAATTGAGGTAGTGGGTACAACTGGGGGGTGGTTTGGTTAGCTGAAATGTGAATGCAAACAATACATAGTACAGTGTGACGATGCATGAAATAAGTGAAGAAAGATGTAAGAAAATGCTAGAAATGGGAGAGAGAAATGGAACACTACCCCAAATGAATGCGTAGTTAACTCCAAAAAGGTCTTAGAAGGTACATAGTGTACAATAGGCATAGTGGAAGCGTGGTCATAGTCTCGGTGGTGTCAGGCCATGAAGTCTGGCACTCGCTGTGATGAATTGTGCTTACCAGGTTGGCCACTGTAGTGTACCGTAAAATGTTCTGTAGGGCTACAATGGAGCTGCAGTGGGCTATGATGCGCAACTCTACCTCTCTGCCAATGTGGTGTGCTATGGGTCTTGTTCATCCATGGAGCTCAGTGCCCTTTTCTTCCAAAATGCCAAATGCCAAGTGCTTAAAAAGGCTCACGTCCAAGGAATGCCAACTACTTGGGAATGCCAATTGTTGGGGAATGCCAACCATTAGGGAATGCCAACTATTAAGGAATGTCAATAGTCAAGGAAGGCCAACCATTGGGGAATGTCAACAATCAGGGAATGCCAACCATTAGGGACTTCTCTATAGTGCTACGCTAGCTATGCTCTGAAGCATAGCAAAAAACTTAGAAAAATTTTCCAAGTTTTGACGCTTAGATAAATTTGTGGTTGTAATGCTGAAGTCCAAAATCGGTGGTGTTTTAATGGCTCCTCTTTGTTGATGTTTTGAGGAGTGGCTTGAGAGATGTTGACAAAGAATTACAAAAAACCACAATAGATGTGGCACCAACATCACTCGTTAGTACTAGATTAGGTGTCGTTCCACCATGTTCAAGAGTGCTATGGATAAGGGTATGCTAAGGGACAAGGGGTATAGGAAATGCTAGGAAGATGAAATCCAAACTATGGAAATGAAATGCAAATAGTGGATCATGATGTAAAATGTGAAGTCAACATGGCTAACGGTGACCATGATATCAATTAGGCTACCCCTAAAACATTGACCTCTCATCAGGCTACTCATGAGAGAATCAAAGTCGACCCAAGGCTGGGCTGATTGCGAAATTGCAGCATTGTCAATTTGCTTAGGGATGTGTTTTTCCTCATTCTTATTTTCTTTTTCTTTTTTTTGTCTTTTTTTTCTCCCTTTGTTGTAAGGTGAACCTTCATTGGGTTTAGCTTACTACTGAATGCTAGATGCAAGTTGGCCATCAAGTAGATGGGCTTTGTTTTGATGCAACCACATCACATTTATAGGATAGGTGTTTTTTCACAGGGATGAGTTGCATTGCATCTACCTAGGCTTTATAGTTGATGTGAAGAGAATGCCATATGCATCACAGTGTGTATGCATCCAAGGGATGTGTGATCATGAGTATGTGGGGGATGAGAGGAGATTGGGATGAAGGAGTGGATGTGCATAGGCTATAATAGGGATGAGGGGGATGTGCACTCTTGAGTGGCTTAACTAGTCCAATCATGCACATCAGAGTAATGTGGTGACTTGCTGCTGCAATGAGATGCATCTCTACATGACCACCTCTGAGGCTTCGTCTTGCAAACACAACTTCAAGAAGACAAGAAAACCACACAACATGAAATGCAAGTGTAAATGCCAGATGTGAAGATGTTACAAGTGCTAGATGCAAAGATGCTATAAATGTGTCAAATGTTGTGCCAATTGCAAGTGCTCAGGAAACCAATGAAAGTGCTAGGGCAATGATGCTGTGAGTCCTCTAAAGGCTGCACTAATGGCAAGTGCTTCAAAAGATCAACAGAATGATGGGAGGCAATGATGCTGTGAGTGCCACCAAGGGTTTCACCAATGGCAAGTGCTCGAATAGGTTAGCAACATGATATTTTAAAGTCCTGGTAGATTGTGAACCTAGTTTAAGATCTTAGCAAACCATGATGTGCTAGTTTATAGTCCTAGCAGATTGTTGGATGCTAGTTTAATGTTGTATCGGATAGTGGATGTTATGCTAGGGTAACATCATGACCCAAGGATGATTTGTGCCAATTTATAGTCATAGCGGACTATTTATGCCAATTTTTTGTGTCATGGTGAATGAGTGCTTACCTTGCTTGTGTGAGGTGTGATGCTTCATGCATAGTCATGCTATGTGCCTACAAGCTCCTACAAAAATCAACTAGAAAGAAAACAACATCAAGCAACACTTTTTGTAAATAGAGTTAAAATGGATGAATGAAAGGAAAGTAATGCAAAATGTGATAATTCTAGGTTGTTCTAGGTCATGTGCTAGTTTAAGGCCTTTTCGGGCCATGTATTTTTGTAGTTTTATATATATTTTAAAATGTGTTTTTGATGTTTTTCAGATGTAGTGCGTAAGCTAAGTGGATGGATGCATAAACAAAGTAAAAAAAATGTGTGAAAAAAATGAAATGTGTGATCTAAGTAGGAAAAATGTAAACACGTAGGCTAGTGTGATGCAAAAGAAAGTCAAAAATACATGGCAAGTGGAGGCAAAGGGTAGGTAGGTGCTTTGTGCATTTTTGACTAAGGGAAACTCTTAGTCACATAGTTGCTTCCTAACTGAGTGTGGATTAGGATGCATGCAAGGCTTAGGATCCGCTAGGAGGATTTTGGCTTCAACCACTTATTCGGGTGTGTTAGCCTTAGGCATTGCATTGGTTGTCATAGATGCATCACCAAGAAACTCCACCTCTGACACTTGCACCATGTCTATGTTGTGGATAGCTGAAGAGGAGGCATTATCACAGTAGATGATAACTTGTCTACCTTCATATGGAAGGTGAACTTATTGGTGGCTTCGAGAGGAAACTGTCTGTAGTTGAGCTAACCAAGGCCTACCTAGGATCAGGTTGAACCCTGACATCTTCTCTATGACAATGAAATTTGAACTAGTGGGGAATTTTTCTCCTACCATGAAGGCTAAGTTGATTGTCCCCTTAACAGTGACGTATGATGCATTGAAGGATTTTAGACATGCAAATTTGGTTGGCCTGATTTCGTCTGCCAGGCCTAGCTTGTTGATGATGGAGTACAAGACTACATTTGTTGCTGCACCATCATTGACATGCACTCTACAGATAGTGAACTGCCCAACACGTATGCTAGTTGACAATGGAGCTGTATTGACCTCCCCTCATTCAAGGTTAGCCTTACTTGCATCATTGTGAAATTCTAGGGATATTGAACCTAATTCTTATGATGTAGGGGGGAAAATTGTAGCATAGATGGATGCCTCATCTATAGGGATGTCTTCTATAATAGGAATGGAGGCCAACATTCGGGCCAAGGCTTGGTAATGATTAGATGAGTCATGACTAGTTCGTACAAGCTCAACATTGTGTTCTTTTGCTTGAGTGTTTGTTTCACCTGGGTTAGTGTAGCTACAAAGTTGTTGTCATCAACCATTGTGTTAACCTTAACTTCCTTCATGTAGCTTAAGAGATGGATCACTTGGAAAGGGGACTTGGGCTTGGGTTGCTTAGCCTACTTGGGGGGTAGGGGCCCTAGTGTTTGCTTGTTGGTCATGGCCTTTGATTTAACCATGGGGGTTGCAAGGCACACATTTGTCCTCTTCCCTTGCCATTTGGTAGGCCTACCTAGGTTGCTAGTGGGATTAGCCCTCAAAGGAGGAGAGATTGAGACGTTGCCCACTGTTGGGTTTTGGGTAGGTGAGGGGCCATCATGTTATGACACCCTTATGACAAATGGTGGTTTGGTGATTGCTATTTCTGTGTCATGCCAGTTTAACATCTTAGCAGATGGTTGGTTTGGGGCCTTGACCATAAAGGATGTTGTGGGTGTCCAAGGTGGCACTTTGGATAACAAAGGGAGGCCTCTTGCTTGTGGAGGCTAAGGGGATCCTTACCTTGTTGGGAGGCACATGGATCATAAAAGATTATTGCATAGGTTTGAACTTGCCACCTATGCTGGTTGGATTGGCTTGTTGTGTCAAGCACCAGTTGGTCTCGTTCTATCACTCTTTGTAGGTTGATTTGCAAAGCACGAAAGTTGTCTATACTATGACCAGAAAATTGGTAGTAATGATAGTATTGGTACAATTGGAAATGTTGTGGGACCGAGGGCTCATTTAGTACTGCTAAGGTGGGGTTTCTCAGTAGTTTGTAGTACCTATCATATTTTTGGTGGGCATTCTCTAATACGTGTTTGCATTGGATTCACCCAGCTTTTATGAGTTTCTCTAGTAGTTTAGAGGGTTCCATTGATAGTGGTGTATACTTTGAGTGACCCTTGCACTCAAAGTTAGACCTTGGGCTAGCCCTTACTAATGTAGGTGAGTTGGTGCTAGATCTGGGACTTTGGGTTGCTTAGCCTTTGGGTTTTGATTGGTTGATTTTGTGCTTATGCCAGTGTTGCCACTATTGTTTTTTGCTTGTGAGCATGTTGGTTTCTGTAGGCCACATAGGCTAGGTCATTACTAGCTTATGTTGCTTCCTCTATGCCTTTTGTTTGGGCAAAGGCTTGGCTAAGAGACTTCAGGGCTAGATAATATGGTTTGGACTCAATGAAGTCATTTATTGCACCCTTGAAGTTTGCCAGTAGGTGTGTCTCTACTAGGGATTCATGCATTTGTAGCATTCCAACATTGGAGGAATTTTGGCATGGGCTTTAGAGGCCTCTGCTTAACTTGCATGAGCTAGTTGAGGGTTGCTTTAGGCTTTAGGTTGTACTTAAAGTGTGTCACAAACTAGCTTATGAGATCCTCCAAAGAGGAGATTGAGGCCTTAGGTAGAGTGTGATACTAGTCTAAGGCCTTGCCAGTGAGTAACATCGGGAACATATTCATGATGGTGTGTGGCCAGGCTTGAAGGAGTAGGCACTCAGATCGAAATGTGACCAAGTATGCGTTGGGGTCCCCTTCACCATTGTACTTGGTGAATTGAGGCAATAGGACCCTAGTTGGAAGAGTTAGAGGTGGTACTGTAGGACTTATGGGGTCATCTTGGTAGAAGTCCACCACCTTGAAGGTGTCAGAGGAGGTAGCCTTAAGTCAGTTGATCTCCTCCATCAAGCTTTAGATTAGCTAGAATGCTTGATCCAAGCTTGGGGATGTGCCAGTTGGTTTCATTAGCTAGGCTTGTGTTGGTTGCATAGCAGAGGATGAAATTGTTGGTTGTGGAGTTTGATAGTTTAATGTCATAATGGATGACCTTTGCTAGTTTAACATCGTAGTGGATGGGTGCTGCTAGTTTAATGTCATAGCTAAGGGTTTTAGTTGATGCATCAACTGAGCAATGGACACGGTGACTGAGGTGGCCACACATGATTGGGTTGGATGGAGACCATGGACATTGATGGGACAAGTGGGATGTAGGATGCCTAAGTTATTTGGGGCTGTGAGGTGGCTCCCACATGAGTGTAGGGTTGGGAAAATGTGGTAGTCGCTTACAAGGAAGGCTGAATTGGCATGGTCACCATCTTAGAGAGGATGGGTGGACCAAATTGAGGAGGGGATGTGCTAGGGAGTGGTTGTTGGAAGATGATGTAGAGGGGGCTCTTGTGTTCGGAGCAGGCCTAGAACTCATCTTCCTCCTTCTATGAGGCTTCCTCGTAGGTTGTCCTTGCATCATGCTTGTTTGCATGAATGATTTGGGACAATAGCTAGTGGTAGGGCTCCGTGAGTGGGATTATGTCAAATAAGGAGGGGTTGTACTCCCATTCGTTCCAGTGGACTCGTTCATAGTCTTGTATTGCCTCCAAATCAAGGTAATCCATTGGTAATCCTGCTTGGATTTTGGCACAAACAAAATTGTATTGTTCATGGCTTAGTGTGGCATGCTTTGGGTGGATCATGATGTCAAATATATTAGACATCAATGTGGAAGTTTGATTTGGATTCATATTCATAGATCGGGTTGCGAGAGTTGCTGTTTGCAGAAAATGGCTAACTCTGAAAATTGCAGAAAATGACTAAGTCTACTCGTAGTAGAAAAATGGCTAAGTATAAAATGTAGGAAAATGACTAGTGTAAAAATGTAGAAAAAATGGCTAAGTATAGAAATTACAAAAAAAAATGATTAAGTACAAAATTGTAGATAATTTGGCTAAGCATGAAAAATGCAAAAAAATGCTAAGTATGAAAATGTACAAAAAATGCTAACTATGAAAATGCACAAAAAATTCTATGTATGAATGTTGTTGAAAATGGCTAACTCTAGTGTGACACTTNTGTATGAATGTTGTTGAAAATGGCTAACTCTAGTGTGACACTTGCTATGCTAAAGCTTACCATGATCAGAGAACTTGTTATGCTCTCCAGAGCATCCAAAGTTTTGGTTAAGTGTCAATTAAAAAATGCAGAAGGAAATGGTGAGGCCCTCCTTTTAGTGCCAAAAACTATAACAATCAAAAACATCGGTGGCTAGAACCATTAAGGGATCAACGGATGCATAGCCTTAACCCCACCTCCTCATGAGGGCCTTGTTGGAAATGGAGGTAGAGTGTCCTAAACAGTCTTGATCGAATAGGGACTTTGCCAATTGTAACCAAGGTAGTGGGTACAATCAGGGGGTGGGGGTGGTTAGCTGAAATGTGAATGCAAATAATACGTAGTACAGGGTGATGATGCATGAAATAAGTATGGAAAGATGCAAGAAAATGCTAGAAATGGAAGAGAGAAATGGAACAATGCCCCAAATGGAAGCGTAGTTAACTCCAAAAAGGTCTTAAAAGGTACATAATGTACAATAGGCAGAGTGGAAGCATAGTCATGGTCTCAGTGGTGGTTGGCTATGAAGTCTGGCACTCACCATGATGAATTGTGCCTACCAGGTTGGCCACTGTGGTGTACCATGCAATGTTCTATAGGGCTACAATGGGGCTGCACTAGGTTATGATGTGCAACTCTGCCTCTCCACCAATGTGGTGTGCTTTGGGTCTTATTTGTCCATGGAGCTTAGTGCCCTTTTCTTTCAAAATGCCAAATGTCAAGTGCTTAAAAAGGATTACATCCAAGGAATGCCAACCACTTGGGAATGCCAAGAGTCAGGGAATGCCAACCATTGGGGAATGCCAACAAGGCATGCCAACTATTGGGGAATGACAATAGTCAAGAAATGCCAATCATTGGAGAAGTGCTGGAGGTTAATGTTGAGCTCTAGAGGCTTTTGGAGGCTATTGGTGGCTTCTCTGTAGTGCTACGCTAACTACGCTATGGAGCGTAGCACAACACTTAGAAAAATTTGCCAAGTTTTGGCAGTTAGAAAAATTTGCAGTTGCGATGCTAAAGTCCAAAATTGATGGTGTTTCAAAGATGTGTCAAAATGGCTTCCCTCCATTTTTCCTAGGGAACATTTATTTTATGAATTTAGAGTGATTTAGGAGCACTTTGACTAGGTTTCTAGACCCTAGGATTATAGACTTTGATTCTACGAGTTTTTGGCTAATTTTAAGCTTATTTAAAGGTTGTTTAAGGGAACGTAAGGTCTCCTCCTATTTTGACACTAGGGAAGTTACTATAGCATGGAAGCATGGGGGGAATGGATTTTGGAGGTTGAAATGTGATCAAGCAAGCAAAATCTTAAGACTATGAAGTCTTGGGCTTCTCTAGCATAGATCTTTACCTTTTGGAAGTGTCATGTTACATCCAAAGGTGTAAAAGTAGCTTTCCCCCTTGTTTCCACACTTAGGACGTTACTCAAGCTTGGAAGAAGAAAGAATCTTAGATCTATATGGATTCAGGTTATAATCAACCATGCATGTTACCTTCTAGAGTTTCTAGGGTTAAGGGCTATGGATCCATATCAAAATTTAGTAGTTTTGGGCATCCCTAAGTGATTTTTTAACTCCCCCATTTTTCCACAATGGGGATGGAGATCTTAGCATGGAAAACTAGTGGGAATCACTTTTTGGCCACATGGAATTAGTCTTATGAAGTTTAAGGGCTCCAATGATTACAAGGTTTTAGAGTGTATGATAGGTCATTTAATGTCATTCTGAGGTGTTTAGGAGCCCCAAAACAAGTTCCTCCTTGAGTTTCCATGCTAGGGATACCATCTTTAGCATGGAAAAATGGATCCCTAGTGTGGAAGAATCATGCAACTTAAATCTAGGCCAATTTTGACCTCAATCAACTGTACATGTTAGCCTCCAAGGCTACCAGTGTTGAGGACAAAGTTTTTATGTCAAGTTTTCACCATTTTGGGTATTTCTAAGTATTTTTTGGGGTTCCCCCCTTTTTTCCAATCAGGAATGGGATGCTTAGCATGGAAAACTAGGGGAAATCATTTTTTAATCTTTTGACATTGGTTTCTTAAAGCTTGAAGGCTCCAAATGATGTTGGTGTGGTCCTAAAATGCATGCAAGTTCAATTAGTGTTGTTCTAAGGTAGTTGTTGACTCTAAATGAGTCTTCTCCTTAATTTTCATGCTAAGCAGCATGGACGGGGATTCCCAACATGAAGATACCATAAAATGTAGACCTAGCCTAGTTTTGACTTCAATCAACCATGCATGTCAGCCTTTTGGGCTACTCGGGCTGAAGACTAGGGTTTGGAGTCTAAACTAGTCAATTTATAGGTTTTCGAAGTGGTTTTTGAGCTTTTCCCTCTTTTTCCAAGATAGGAATAGCATACAAATTGTGGAAATATAGGTGAAAATAGATTTTTATCTTTTTGCATCATTTTTGGTCAT